>JAVYIG010004793.1:0-152097 GCA_035222895.1 Strongylocentrotus droebachiensis | reverse complement strand
AAGGGGGAGGGGTGATGGGGCACATTCCCGAAAAAATATTGAACAAACCCCACTCCCCCTCAAAAATGACGCTCTAGTTCTAAGTGCTAATTTACTAGTTAAAATATATGACTGGCATTAGTCAATTTGCTCGTGCCAATTAGTAAGGCAATATTCCTCATTGCCAAGTCCCTCGGAGAGGACTTAAAGTAGTCGATCCCTGGTCGCTTACTTACAAGCATACACATGCCTTCTTAACAGTTAGATAAAACAATCATCATCAATATCGAACATATAAGACTTTTACACGAATAATGTATAGGACTTTTTACGATATGCCATTTAGGTTTAAAAGCGGGGCACGGGATGGTTGTGCATCCCCCCACCCCCCCCCCCCCCCCCTCCCTACAAACTAAATCCGCCACTTGGTATTCATACTGCCATCATGTACTGAGCGGAAGGAAATATCCGGAGTGAATGGCCGAAATCTCATCTTGAGTTGCCCGTCTCACGTCCTTTTTCCACCTTCTTGTAGGTTGATTCCCTTTCTATTGTCGGATTGTGATTACATTATTGATCGTTCGGTAACATACCTCAATTTGCGCGCTTCACGATAATGGTTTCTTAATCCTGATACCTCTATCTCTCTCGCCTTCTCTCTGTCTTTCTGTCTCTTTATCTTACTCTTTCTCTTGTATTACAAGTCGTTGTACTTACAATCATTATGTATTTTTTTTCCAAAGGGGTTTCCAATTTTCTGTCTGTCCATCTCTCTCTCTCTCTCTCTCTTTCTCTCTCTCTCCCCTCTCTCTCTCACTCTCTCCCTCTCTCCCTCTCTCCCCTACCACCTCTCTCTCTCTCTTTTTCTCTCTCTCTCCCTATCTCGCTCTCTCCCTCCCGCCTTATTTTTTTCTCTCTCTCTATCTTTCTCTTTCTCTTGTATTACAAATCGTTTTATTTACAAACTAATTGCAGTTATTTCGACCTAACTATTTATTTATCTCCAAAGATGGTTTCCATTGTTCGTCTCTCGCTCCTTCTCTCTCTCTCTCTCTCTCTCTCTCTCTCTCTCATTTCTCTCTACGTATAAGTGTCCGCTATTCTCCCTCGATTTTAAATCCAAAGGGAAATTAAGTCTAAAGCTTTTTAGGGCCTTTTCCAGATTTCAGGACATTAATTAAACATGCCGTGGGACAGTATTACTCCGTGGTTCAATTTTCAAAATGAACAAAGATTGGAGAAAATGAACCATTCACTAAAGACGATACCTGCACTCAATTTTTTTACTTAAACGCAAGATTGTGGAGAAATATGTCTATTTATAGTTTTCTTTCTTTGTGTTTCATGTCTTTGATACTTCTATTATAAGCCATTTAGAATAAGGCCATTAAGAATTACATTTACACAATTGTGTCTACAGCATCACAGGCTTTTTTCAGTGTCTTTTGTGATGTCGACCAAGATTTTATTATTTCGTTATAATTTCATAGGTTTCAGCAACCAGAAGACCCTGCCGTCTATATTATGTTTGTTTAATTATTAATCAAGTAGAATGATCTCTGTTGAGTTTCTTAAATTTCCTTTAAAAGTTCCCTTAAATTAGCTTTATATTATTTAATTTCATCCAGGGATTTTAAAAAAAGATGCTTGAATTTCTCTATTTCAAAAGGTAATCAAATATGATTTGTTGTTATTGTAATAGGGAGCTTCTTTTGAAAGAGACACTGATGAAGGAACTTAAAGAGAAGGTTGAGTTCTGGGGAGAGATGAAAAATAATTTGTGAGCGTTTTCATTGTTATTATGCAAGTGTGGAAGAACATCTTTAAGATATCCATCTGTCTACTTCCTTAAATAATGTAATACAAATTGTGTTCATGTGTGTGCGCACGCGTGTGTTCGTGTATGTGTGTGTGCGGTGTGTGTGTATGTGGGTGTGCCTGTGGGTGTGCCCGAGCAAAAATATCTGCATACTCGTACTAGAATAACGATACTGAGATAGTGAGGGTGAGATGGATCTCATGTAAACGCCAATGGCATTATTATTATTCCATCAATTCCGCTTAATGAAAGGAGAAACGCGTAAGACTGCCGGGCGGGCCGGCCGGCCAGCCGGTCGACCGGGCCAGGAAAATTACTTAAGTGACGCACTCTGTTTCCAAATTAATAGTAATTAAATTCCAGGGGAATTTATGATTAGTTCAGCTAATTTCGCCGGGAGACAGGGGAACTCATCATTGGTCTAATGATTAGAGCCGCGGAAGAATATGGATGAAGGGGTAAAATCAACCTTTCGGTACCCCGCTTAAAGGGAAGTTTGAGCACCGTCATGGTGAAAATGAAAAATAATTGGTGAACTTTGTCATTCTGAGTATATGAGATCGGAAGAATATCATAGATGTAATGTCTCCTTTAAAAAGAAATTTCTTAAAATACACTTGTATTTGAAATATGACAAGAAATATCGGAAAACATTAGATCACGCATTTGTGTGTGGTCCCATATACCCATATGTGTGATTCTCAGGGAGAGTAGGCCTATTTCCATTTGTTTTTTTAATTCCAAAACTTCATGGTATACATCAAATCTTATTAGATGAGAATATCAAAGTAGTAATAAATGACCCTAATAATTGAAATATAACAAGGAATATGAAATATCTGAAAAGATTAGATCACGCATTATTTTGTGTGTGGTCCCATATACAGTCATGTACCCATGTTTTCTGTGATCTTCAGGAAGAGTACAGTATGTCCATTTTTTGGAAAATTCCAAAACTTCATAGTATACATCAAATCTTATCTTTTACATAACCAACCGTTCCCAAATTACTGTTTCCGGACAATTTCTTTCACAATGTAACCACTGGACCAAAACTTAAACTTAATCCGTAAACCCCCTCTAAAGCAGCCCAAAAATTTGATGGCAAAATTCCACTTAACTCGTATCATAATGTGAAAAAGGATGCCATTTAAGACATATTTAAGGATATAAGGATTTTCAAAATAAATATGTTTGAAGTCGAATATTGATGAAAGGATACAACATTTAGGTTTTCTGCGTAGAACAGAAAACCCATTTTTTTTTTTTTTTTTTTTTTTTTGGGGGGGGGATTTTTGCAGAAGTGTGTCATGAATTACATCCTCTTTCACATTATGGTACAATTTAAGTGAATTTTTACCATCAATTTGTTGGCGAATTTGGGGAACCCAACACTTTAGAGGGGCTTTAAAGTCTCTTTCCTTAGAAGAACGAAATTCGCACACTTCCGTCACTCCAGCGCTTGCTTTACAGATCCAGAATGATGCGGATATTTTATCCATGTCTTGAAAAAGGCATGCCCCTTTTGAATGGAAACGACACTTTTTATGACTCATGCTTACATTTTGTAACTTACTCTCATCCTTCTTCTTTGGTAATTTGATTAGCTACATAATTTACATAGTCAATCGTCATGCCGGTATGAAAAATTTATTACTTTTGTCCATTCAGGTTGCTTGAAATTTGAGTGTCTTTTCATTACCGTACATGTTAAACAAATTCATTCAAAAATACGAAATAAGGACATTTGATATTTTTAATCATTTAATATTGAGTATGATTTTATGTTTTTATTTTATGCACCGAATATACACATGCTTCCTTTTGTCGAAAACCCCCGAAAAACTATTCCGTGAAAAAACTATGAGCTTACAGTATTATGCTAGTTTAGACTATACATGATAGATGACAATCAGGTAGATATTGGATTATTACAATATACAAGAAAGTGCGTCCACAAGTTCGGGAAGTGGGGAACACATTGCGAGGGAGCAAAGCGACCGATCTTTGGAGCGTGTTCGGGGGGGGGTGGGGCTGCCCCCTCCCACGAACAATAAGGACTTTAAGAGTGTTAAGATAAGCATTTTTATACATTGCAACGTAAGAAATCCTCCTAGAGTAAGGAGGCACCTGTGCTATGTTGCCCCCTTATCATCCTATTTTCTACCCTTGCATATATATCATTTGTTTTCATCTTGCTTGTGACCAGTCCAAAGTACCAATTTACAGCAGGATGATTGAGCAATCCACATTGACTGTTTTGTCACCAGTTTCTTTCGAAAAACGCATTAATCCATTAACAAAAGCGAGATCCCATTTAACGAATATAATTATGATGGGAGAGTTAAGGACGTTGTTGAAGCTCTCCCTTATGATTATGCGCGTCTCTCTTAAAATACACCCCCGGTGTTGAAGGAAAACACATATCTTAACGGACTGGTTGTGCACGATGTGGGTGACGAGAATGGCACTGACAAGGGTGCCGAGTACCGGCGGGGACTTAATCCTCGATGGGATGTGATTATTCGCTTATGCGAGCAAAATTAAGATGACGATAATGTGAAAATGTGATAGGAGCCAACGCGCTGAAGATGGTACTCGCTCAGTCACTGATGTGAAAGATAAGCTGTGTGCCGCATGTAATTGAGGCAAGGGTGTTGATGGCGTAGTTCATGATGATAGGTGTAATGATGGTTAGTGGAAGGATAATACGTCTGATCGTTTGCGGATTTTAAGGGGATATACAACCACCCCCTTAAAACCAATCCGCCATTCCTCAAGTATGCAAAAGTGGTTTATTGTTTGTTTGTTTGTTTGTATTTTGGAGGGGGATTCTTGTCACCGATTTTACGGAATTGTGCCCCCTTGCCTTTCTGCATCCTGGATCTGCCTCTGTATAATGATGTTCTAAAGTGAGGCAGGCGTGTTAATGGCTAGGTTGAGAAATGATAGGTATAAATAAATGATGGTTAAAATGATAATATGATAGTTGAATAGGGGTAAGAGGATGATGGCAGTGATGTCGTTGATGACGATGATGATGATAATGACGATGATGATAATAGTGATATTGAAGATGATGAAGAGGTGGAGGATAATATTGAAGATAATGATGATGAGTAGGAGGAGTAGGAGAAGGATGATATTGAACAAGATGATGATAGTGATGATGATAATGAGTATAATGAGTATTAGGAGGAGGATGATGATATTAAAGATGATGATAGGAGGAGGAGGAGGAGGATATTGATGATGTTGGAAGTGATAGTGAAGAGGAGGCTAGAACTAGAGTATAGTCTTAATCATCATCATGTGCCAAGGCTCTTGCTTCCAGTGATTGATATTCTGATATTTAGTAGGCACATTTAATAACGGTCTGCAAACATTAGCTTATTTGTGTTCATTCATTAATATCTCCACATTCGTTTTTTCCCTCCACCCCCCCCCCCCCCCCTCCCCATAAACAAACACACAAAGGAACTAAAAATAGAAATATGTCTACAGCAAAGTGACAATGCCATTGTAAAACAAAATCAGATTGTCAAAAAATTGTTCAAGTAAATCAGTCATTTGAGCGCGCTTTGCCTGGAATGCAATATTCCTCCTATTCCCACTGACGGCGCTCTTTTAGCGACGACAACTTCATTCCCCAACCTGTAGATTGCTCAATTTTTCCTCCAGTATATAGATTGTTCACATTACATCTATAGAATTTTATCGCTTGACCTATCCAGTTACAATCGAAGAATTCCCCTTCCAGAAATGAGTTGCATTGTCGTCAAGTAGACTAATCAAGTGTGTTGAATCAGGGTACGTGGTTGAATTAACGCTGGCGAAAGACATAATAATTCGAACTTGAATTCATCACGTTAAAGAGATACGGGTGGTTGTCGAATTTCAAATACAATTGTTTTGTTTTTTTAATATGCCAAGAGGTATTTTCTACAGAAACAGATTCTCCGAGACTATTGTTATTTTGTCAAAATCGACTGCTGCTGCTGCTGCTGCTGCTGCTGTTGCAGGGGGGTGTTTCACAAAGATCCTAAGTAGAACCTAACACTAAGTTGGACTTAAAAATTATGGACAGCCATTGGAGCCTTAAAATGAAATATATTCAAAAGCAGAAATTCAAGTATTTTAGACTTTTTATACATTTTTACATCAAGAACATGGAATTTCCTATGATAATAGAAAATATAAATGATTTGAATCAACATTTTATGCCATTTATAATAACTTTTACAAAAAGTTTTCAAGGATGCTAATGGCTTTCCATAATTTTTAAGTCCAACTTAGAGTTAAGTTCGTCTTGGGATCTTTGTGAAACACCCCCCTGGTATACTACTGATGATGTTGTTTTTCATGATGACGATGATGACGATGCTGGTATCGAGTATGGTAATGCCTATAATATATTAAGACAACTAAAGCTATAAAATATTTCAATATTACTATCATATTGATAAAGATCGACGACATTTTCTAAGATTTTATTTGGATTTTTACCGACACCACTTCATATTTAACATTTCATTCGTGTCAAGGTAGTATATCAACAGAAACCATGAAGCTCCCCTTTAAAATTTCGGAAATCGATTTCCGAGGTCTGCGTGTTCCCTCTGGATCTTTAATGGGAGCTCTAGTCATGTCACGTGACCAACCCAAGAAGATGAGGGTGATCCCTATGGGATAAGCGATGGATGAAGAAATGAAAAGGGGCGGGTTGGTTAGAAGAACAGGAATGTATGGTGTCTCTAAGATAAATAAATGTAGCAAAGAGAGTACAGTAAAAGGAATTAAGTAAACGGTGAGCATTTGTGTGTTTTTTTAAATCTTCCAAGGGTTCATAATTCCGAAAAACAAGTACCAATACCAGGGGTTCAGAATTCCTTAAATAAAATAGGATTCATAATGCAGAATTTTTGGGCATTTTCGTGACCTATTGAAAAAATGACGATATAGGCCTAACCAATAAAAACAAGCTATTTAATTATATTAACAAACCTTTAATTTGTGATAATTCATTGATAAAAAAACTAGTTCGGAATTATGAGCCTCCTCCCCTCGTTGTCCTTCCCCTTGTTTGAAATATCAATAGTGTTTTCTCAACACTCATGCCTTTACTTTCATTTACCAAATATTGTAGATTCAAAGAAAAACTATTTAAGACGAAGTGGCTATGTTTCTGAAGAACTACTCGTAGTAAACTGTTCCCAATAACATGGAGACTCTCCAGTATACTTACAAACGCTTGCTTTATTCAGGGGAACTCAGTGTATTTATTTTCCGATGGTTTATTGGTTGTTAAAATCTATAAAATTAAGATTAAAAATAATATAACAATAATATTGTACAATATGCATAATTTACAATTGAGAACTTGACGAACCGTTTAAGGACTCCTACATATCCGTGATAATAAAGCCGTAAAGGGTACCCACCCTTTATTGCCACGTTTGATTGCTTAAAGGGACTATGACCCATTTGCAGGCCAAAATAATGAAAAGGTTAAATTCCAACGGCATTTTAAAAGATGATACTAATTTAGACCTTCCCTCAAAACCAAAGGGCTTGAGAATGTCTGTTTGTGGGGGAAAACGACCGTTAGTTGAATCGAATTTTGCGATCGCGGTCGTTTCAATCGGTTTAATCTTGGCCATTATAAGAAATTGATGATTGATGTAGACAGAGTTCTACAGAATTTGATGTTGGCTGCTAAAGGTAATCACTACCTTTAAAGATAAACTTGAGTTCTGTTTTTTTTTTTTTTTTTTTAATTCTCACAGAATCGAATGAAACTTACACTGAATGTTCAAGATTAATGTCATGTGCCAAACAATTTTGGAAGAAAATGTATATTGGCTGAGTAGTGAGCATAGAAAGATGAGAAAATCAGGTAGTACTAGCCCCGACACCATTTGTGTAGTCCCATATACATCTTTCTGTGTACAGTGCTTGTTACTTTACCAAGACTGGGCCAAATTTATTATGATTTTAATGACTCCAGAACCTTACAGTGCACACCAATACTTACATGCTACATGATCAGCTTTTTCTGATTCATTCCACACCTTTTCTTTCATAATGCAATCGCATTACCAGAACTCACCTTTATCTTTAAGGTATACATGTCGGTCTTGTTAAGTAAATACAATTTATTATGCAGAAAAACATTGTGTTGACACGAAAAAGTAGTTATTTTGTCTGATAAAATATGACCTACTCCTGCAATCGGCATGTAAATTACTGATAACAGGTAGAACTTTGTGCTTTGCCTCCAGATGATAATGTATAGAAGCAACTATTATAATGCCGCAAGCCCTGTACTGTATTCTATTTCGTATATGTTACAAGAAATGCTGCTGAAATTAATTTTCAGCCCATTTCTTTTCTTGCAGCTGAATTTGTGAAAAAGGAGGGCAGTGAGAAACAATATTTAACCTCTTTCTCTAATAATATCTGGGTCATCGTAGGTTATCTAAATTATCAATTCTTTGACAATAATATGGATTACCGTTTGCTGAATCTGATGACCTAAAAATGGATTGATGAATTCTGCGAATGAGAATGCTTGTATTGCACGACGTAATATGAAACGATTTACTTTAGATTAAGTAAGTTTGACTTCTGCTATAAGAACTATGGTCGCTATACTGAGAAAATGCTGAAGCAAACGAGGACAGAAAGAGGGGGATAAGAGAGAGAAATATATAAAGAGTAAGAAGGAAGGAGAAAGAGAACTAGAAAAAGAATAAGTCTTTCTTAGAACAAATATCTAAATTAAAAGAAAAAGTAACATGATAATAGAAAATTAACAAGGAAATATTGTCTAAAATTACATTTACAATTTCATAATATTGTAAAATTAAATGCTATTGAAATGTGTAAAACCAAGAATTGTGCCCTTTCCTTGTTCAATACATTGAAACCACCCTGTACATCCCCTATGCGTCTAAACAAGGCAGTGCCTGTGTCCCGTATCTGTAGTAGTTGTGAACGACATGCTGTGGAGAAATAATACCTATTTTCCGTTTGATTTGGCAACTAAGCCTTCATACCCAACTACTCAATACATCTTTCATGACTTTAGGTGAGAAGTGCTGGTATATTAATAGGCCATTTCATTCCCGTTTCAGCAGCTTATCCGGGAGGTATACGGTGTCATTTTACGAACAGGGGTGGCGGTCGTGCCCACAGTTCTGAGGGACGAAACGTGAGGAAAATTACGTGATTGAAGATAAAATAGTAAAGGGGAATATCTCGCACATTTTCCCTCACCAGGCTCGAAGGGGGAAAATGGCACTATTAACGACATGGCTAGCCAAAGTGTATAATACTTGACCGTAAATATCACCACCCCCATTATCATTTCCCGGCGAGCTTTAAACCCCAGTAGACCATCAAGTTATGATAATGCAGACTGCCCGAAGTCTGTTCCATGCAATAATTTGTCTTAGCGCGAACTTCTGCAGAGGGAGCAGAGTGCCAAACTGTGCGTGACATGACGGTGGTATTTAGGATAGGGTTTGCGGCTATCATGGCGATAATGTCCCTAACGGGGTAGAGAGAGAGGTGGAGAGAGGAAGATGGAGAAATAATATATATAAGAGAGAGAGAGAGAGAGAGAGAGAGAGAGAGAGAGAGAGACGGACAAAGTAAAGAGATAGAAGACACTGGCAAAAAAAAACACAAAGAGAGGAACAGACAGAGTCACAGAGAGACGGACAGACAGAAAGGAGTTTGACTATAAGAAGAAGAAGATGAAGATGAAGAAGACGAAGAAAAAGAAGAAGAAGAAGAAGAAGAAGAAGAAGATGAAGAAGAAGAAGAAGAAGAAGAAGAAGAAGATGAAGAAGAAGCAGAAGATGAAGAAGAAGAAGAAGTAAAAGATGAGGGAGACGAAGAAAAAGAAGAACAAAAAGAGAATGATCTTTAAAAGACGAAAGAGGAAATAAGCTGGTCGTATCAAGTGTCTATTTCGTGCTATATTTATGCATGCACTTCCAATGCCCTTGATGTATCCTTTATTTTGCAAGTCCTTCAACCGGCTACAGAAAGAAATTCTACACCAACAAAATATGATATACATATTAGTTTCCCGAGGCCTTTCCCATGTTGTTCCTTTTACTAAACCAGTTCAGGGACCATGATTATTCCATGGTATGATTTTTAAAATAAAAATGCGTGCCGGTTTATTAGACACAATGTAAACATCCGGCATG
Organism: Strongylocentrotus droebachiensis; assembly: GCA_035222895.1. Taxonomy (NCBI): domain Eukaryota; kingdom Metazoa; phylum Echinodermata; class Echinoidea; order Camarodonta; family Strongylocentrotidae; genus Strongylocentrotus; species Strongylocentrotus droebachiensis. The sequence goes on along the minus strand of JAVYIG010004793.1, from coordinate 142,077 downwards.
TTGGATGCAATGGTATTTCTGATTTTTGTTTAAACACCGCTAATTTGAGAAAGTCTATTATATCAAAATACTTAGCGTAGTTTTCGAGGTAATAATACTAGGAGGCGCGATAGCTCAGTGATAGAGCAGTGGTCTCGTATAACCAGGAGGTCCCGGGTTCGAAACTAAGTGAATGCGCTATAGTGCCCTTTGGTAAGGCATTACTCCTCATTACCAAGTCCTTCTGAGAGGACTTAAAGCCGTCGGTCACCAGGTTGCTTAATTACAAGCATACACATGTTTTCTTAGCAGTCAGGTAAAACAAACAAACTAACAAATAATTACAGACTGAAAGGGCAATGACCACCGATGCCTGACCAGAATTGGCACTTGATGACGATGATGATGATTATTATTATCGCTAAGGATATAGGGCTGTTCCATAAGTATAGGCATGTTGATTTACATTCCACAGTTGCATTTGTTATACAGGTCTTATTATATTTGTGAACGTCGCAGTTATATGCTGCAACGTTGAAGGAGATATAATCTGCCATTTTGTTTTCGAGTACGTTACGGAACAGTGAAATAATTGCGCGCGAATTTTCCAGTAACGCATTATCGATTTTGAACATCTGCGAAAATGTAATATGAAACGGGAGCTGTGATGGGTGAACATTAAAAAAAGAATCGCCCATTTTCAGCTCGCAACCTGATATGAACGAAACACGTGGATATGAGTAAAAGAAGATAAGTGTAATGGATGCTTTTAAAATGGATGTCACTTTTTTTCATGGCACTAGCTGCTATTTTTAGAACGAGATGCTAAGAGCGTAGGAGGAACGGTGAAGAAAATAATTGACGGGTGTCAGTGAAAAAAGCGAGTGATTGCTTAGAAATGTGCATGTCCCTGTTTCTGTTTTTATCTTACTTGATATATATATATATATATAGAGAGAGAGAGAGAGAGAGAGAGAGAGAGAGAGAGAGAGAGAGAGAGAGAGAGTGAGAGAGTGAGAGAGAGAGGGGGTGAAATAAGAGAGGGGAGAGCTTAAATAATTATATAGGAGAGAGGGGGAGAGAAGAGAAAGTGAGAGTGAAGTGAAAGAGAGGGAATAGAGAAGAGCTGCGGAAGTGAGAGAGAAGAGAGAGGGAGAGATGGAAAGAGGGAGTGGAATAGAGAAAATGGGAGAGTGGATAGAGAGACAACAGACGAGAAGAGAGACAGAGAAAGAGAGATGAGTAGTGTTTGGCAGTGGGGACTGAAAGATGCAGAGGGGGAGATGACAGGCTAAAGACAGAACAAAGAGAGACATGATAGGTGAGAGTCTGAGAGAGATAGAGAGAGGGGGGATTATGGTCGTCGAAAGAGCCTCACAGAGAGATAGGGAGAGAAAGAGAAAGAGAAGGAGAAAGCAAGAGATGATGCAGTGACCTGCCCCTCGTATAAAATATAGTCTGATCGAATTACGTACGCTTCGCTCGTCATTCGGAGAGATTCAGGCACGACCGCCCTGCTCGGCACGGGCTGGGCGATGTGTGGTGAACGTCACCACTAGCTGACTGGGACCTGCGCCCTACATAGATAATGTTATTATACTTGTGGGAGACCGCAGGGTGTCTTGTCTTTCATGTTGTTTTGTTGTTGTTTTTGTTGTTGAGGGGGCTGAAAAATTGCTTGGTGATATTGTATGCTTATCATACGAGGGCCCTTGAGACACGTTTTGGTATTTCCATATTTTTGTTTTCCACCTGCGCTTCACTCGGCAGTGATCACTCCCGCAATGACCTCTTCGGGCTCTTTTAATGTCAAACTAGAAATGTTTGCACCATTTACCTTTATCTAAATTCAACCCTACCATTTCACCCTCTTTCTCTCTCTCTCTTGCTTTATCCTTCTCTCTCTCTCTCTCTCTCTCTCTTTCTCTCTCTCTCTCTCTTTTGTTTTTTCTCTCTCTCTTTCTCTCTCTATCTCTCTCTCTATCTATCTCTTTCTATCTTTTTTTCTTTCTCCTATTTCTGCCTGTATAATTTTATCTACTATATTTTTCTCTCTTCCTTTCCCTCTAGTAACTCTATATCAACTCTATATTCTGCATTGATACCCATCGATCTACCCTCCTTGCCAACCACTCCTCTCTATCTCTCTATCTCTTTCTCTCTCTCTCTCTCTCTCTCTCTCTTCCTCTCTTCCCTTTCCTTCCTTCTCTCACTCTCCGTAAATATTTTTCTCTAATATTCATGCTGATTTTTCTATCTCTCTATATCTTTTTTTTTCAAACTTTCTCAGAAACTCACATGACAAAAGAATATTGACCAGGAACACATACACACACCCACACACACAGCTCCTCCTGTAGATGCGAACACAAACCAAGCAAATGCCCACTTTATAGATCTATGTTTTGGATCCAGTCTCATTCTTCTTCTTCTTCTTCTTCTTCTTCTTCTTCTTCTTCTTCTTCTTCTTCTGCTTTTCCTCTTCCCTCTCCTCTTTCTTATCCTCCTCCCGATTCCTCTCCCACTCTCTCTCTCCCTCGTTCTTCTTTCACACTCGCACGCATCATTTTCTTCCTCCGTCGTCGTTTTATGGCCGACCGCCCATCCAGGCATGTATTTATGGGTTCTTGATCGGGTTTCGATCCAATTTTTAGTCACACATTATCATCATTAAAATGTCTCTTCAAATTATTTCCGTAGGCTAAATTGAACATGTTGAATGTGATAGCTTTCCTCTGGAGATTTTCTCACAATTTCAGCTTTATGATAACATTTGGATTATGATTAATGTTATTTGATGTATTTCTTCTCCCTCGACTTTTGCAAGGTATTTAGTGTCTTGTTCTTCTTCACCTCGTATTCTTGTCGCCTTCTCATCTTTTCATTTTAATGCGAATGAGTCACACTTATCCCTTTTTCTTGACCTTTTTTTCAAATTCATAAGCACTCGTCTCTTTTCCTTTTTTCTGTTTGACTCTTTCTCTACATCTTCCAGTATTTCGTAACCCCCTACCGGTTACCCCCCACCATTTATCTATAACCACAGTATATCGGCACCTAGTCCATGTGTTTAGACGGGAGGAAATTGATTCGGATTTGGCGGCGTCGATCCGCATTATCCTCTCACACGCAAACATCTCCGCTCAGTGTCCATGATCTATGGTAGATGTAGACTTAGCGCACGCTCGTCTAAACGCGTTTATTGTAGTCTGACAGCTCAATGTTATTGTTGATGCGGACCGATATATTATTTGCTGTAATGATTTGTTAATAAATTATGATGTTCACCATCATTATAATTTTCATTGTCATTGTCTTTATCATCATCATAATTATTGTCATTAACTTTAACAATATCAATTATGGTTTTAATATTATTATCATCAATGTCATTTTATCATTATCATTAACAATATTATTTATCATTATCATTATCATCATTATCGTTATCATCATTTTCCTTATCATCATCGTCATCATCTTCATCATCAGAAGGCATCATTATTTTCACCATCACCTTCATTACCTTAACTTACGTTCATCAGCAACAACATCAAAAGTAGCATCATTATCGTCACCGTCATTATTATCTTCGGCATTATAAGCATCGTTACCTTCTTTAATCATCATCCTATCGCCAGCATTATCATCACCATCTTGTTTAACGTTGCGGTATTTCAAGTCTCTGTTCTTTTTTGTTCATGTGCCTATTCTGATCAGTTCCCAGACTTTGAAAAGCCTATTAAATGTTCACTCTGGCTTTAACCAACCTTTATCTCTATGTTGTTGTGATTTTTAGTTTCAAAAGGACACGTTATCAATAGAAAAGATTATCAAATTATTTATATCAGGACAATTATCTTATAGGGCAATTTTCAATACCCTATAGTCTATCCCATAGAACTCATGTTCGAATGACGTCACACATCTTTGAAATATATTTACACATTTCACGAGGTGACGTACAAGGCTATTGAAATTGCATTAGGTTGATTTTTCAAAAAGCAGTTGCGATCGCGTTTAATGAAAATGATTAAATTAAAATAAAAAATGTTTATCTTTGTAAGTTCATTTCACTTTCGAGGTATAGTTCAACTGATTGGGTTACCTCCATTTTCTGTCTTGCGACTAATTGTTGCTTTAGCATCTCTTCAACTTCAAGACTGAGATCCTCTTTTCGAGTGTCTTGCGCTCTGTTTGACGATCCCCTTGAAAAGGGAATTTTTATGACGAATCGTTAAAGTGTCACGGGCCATTTTTGTGTAAACTTCCCGACGCGAAACTGTCAACGCAATCTATAAATAGCTCCTCACGACTGGGGGCATTAGACTACCCAATCAGACTCCTTTTTGAAGTCTTGAGATGACAAAGGTTAAATCAGGGAGAGTGTAAGTAAATTAAACAAATATCTTCTATAACTTGTTAATGTGTAGACTACGAGTAGAAATAGATTACCCCATGCACATGTGTAATTTAGAAGAACAAAACATTTCTATTAAGTATCATAAAGATAATCAGGATAGGGCTTGCGCAAACCGATTATTTTATCAGGCTCCTCAATGCATTCCACTTACTTTTTATATACGAATAAAGGATTAATAATCTAGAAGTTAATAATTATACAGTTTGCATTCTAAAAATCATGTCTTTGTTACTCGGTGATAACGTTATTATTCGGCAATATGGATAAAAATGTAATTCGTGTTCGATTGTACGTTTTGTTGATTATTTTGTCCCTTGGTTAATGTAGATACTTAGAACAAAGCCTGGTAATGAAGACTACGTTTGGTTGTGTTGCTGGCATTCTTGAGTAATGACATTCCATGCTTTATCACCATTTTACGCTTCCTTATGGCTTTGAAGTCTGCACGAAACCCTAAACGAATTAAAGTCGCATTAATGAACGTTTTAGCATGCTAATTAGCTTAGCTGTGCACTCATGTAGGAATAACAAAAAGAGGGTAAAAACAGTTACTATACAGATTAGCAGGACATTTTTGCTATATACAGTCCATTTAAGTTCAAACTTTGCAGATAATTTGATTGTTTATTCAGAATTCAAAATTTACATTGTAATGATAAATTTATGATAAGAATATCCATGCACTTAATTTTTTTTAAGATAAAGGATCTATCCAAATCATGAACAATTTTCTTGCAGCTTGATATTAGCTCAAAAGAAAAAAGAAAATTTTCCTCAAAGAACTTAAATTATCGTCTTAATTTTTGTTGTTGTTGTGTAAAGTTTACTCTAAGTTATGTTTATACTGTTTGTGTTATCATAATGATTTAGAGGTTGCCTTTTGAACAGTTTACGTTTCCCGTTGCTGTAAAGCTGCTACTGCTCTGATCTTCTTTTTCCACAATAGTTGACGCCGTATGTGATTATTTTGCACCGACATAATGCTTATTTTTATTCCAAAAACACCAAAATTATATCGAGAATACCTTTCTCTCGCCTCGGACGAAGGTTACTTACCGATGGGATTTCTGTCCAGGGAGCCTAGACATATCCCATTGGCTCAGGGCAATGCAAAATGCGTCAAGCTCATAATCGAATATGCGCTTTTCCAATCAAATTTCGGAATATGGTATTATAGTGAGCACCTATATAATATCCTGAGTCAGCGACACCGCTTATATAGTATGCTGGCAAGGTCGTGATTCTGTCAATTTCTCTTTCTCCTTAGTTTTCCTGCTCACCTTTATCCGTCTCTTTTCTACCTTTGATATTTTTTTCCTAGCCATTAGCTTCCCTCGAATTATTCCCCCCCCTCTCTCTCTCTCTCTCTCTCTCTCTGTCACTCGCACACATACTGTCTTGCTCTTTCTCTCTCATTCGTTAAATTTCAGAGAACTACATTACTCCGACACGTCATACGTGCCACTCTACTTTTCTTCTCATTGTGTTCCTTCTCTGCTTTACCCTTTTTTGTATTACATATTTTATTTCCACTTCTCCACCCTTCTTAGCCGCTCCCCTCTCTTCCCTTTCTCATTATCTTTCTAAGCCTATTTCTCCTTCCCCTCTATTTTCTCTCTCTGTGCTCTTTTTAAAACGAAACCTGATTAATCAGACCTACCTTCAACGAACGAGATCACATAGGACAGATATTCATTTGTTTATTCGTAATATTATCAAAATATATGAAATTGGTGATATTTGTCATGCACAAAATAAGGGTCAACGTCCTTTTTCCCCCGCAAAACCAACCGTGAAAAAACCCTAACCCTGTGAAATATACCGGAGAAAATACATCATCCTATTAACAGACTGGAAAGAGGGAAAGGGGAGAGAGAAAGAAATAAAGAAAGTGTGTGTGTGTGTGTGTCAGAGAGACAGAGCCAGAGGGAAAGTTTGAAGGGAAGATTGATGGGGAGAGAGAGAAAGAACGAACAAAAAATGTATGAAAGAGAGTGGAAGAGAGAGAGAGAGAGAGAGAGAGAGAGAGAAAGAGAGAGGGAAAGAAAGAGGGGGGATCACTTGTAATATAGGAAATATATATTTTCATAGGAGTATCGTCTACGGGAAAGGAAATGCCTTGTGCTTGCCGCAGGTAATATAAATATAAATAGGGCCCACCTATATCTAGAGCCTTAAAATGGAGCTAGGAAGACGAGTCCATTAAGCATCTCGTCTACGATATCATCGTCAGGCAGGCCGTCCGGGTCATTGACATCGGCAGCGCAAGGCAAGGCTTCAACATCAGGTGGTCACCTTGGGGGTCAGGCTGTAAAAGGCGGGAAACGAAAAAGGAGAGAAATTTGACTCGTCCTGACTTTATTATCGTTGCGCCATCGTTCCAAGGTGCATGCAACACATTAAAAAAAAATATTCATACCTGTCCCATCTTGTTCCTTTCTGTCTCTCGCATTCTTCCTTCTATATAACCAATTTAAAAGGACCAAAATATTATCATCTTTGGAACGTAATGGATACTGCAGATATTATATTAGATGTTTATCTTACTTATACAAAATATTTAAAAAAACACTTTAATGTCTTGTTATTATTATTATTTGCTTGATTTCCCTCTACATTATTTTCAGAACAACCATGCCATTGCATGACCCCCTGTACAAATAATTTTTGTTAAATCTTTGTACCCGCACAAAAAAGAACATGTTGGTCCGTCTTTGTATATTTAGAAAGTCGCATTTGTAATGCATTTCATGGAACGAATTCCGATTTCCTGAACTTTAACACTTCCGATTCTTTTCACAAGATCCCATCTCAAATTGAGTTAAAGGCACTTCGCTGGTCGAATCAAATTTCAAGCTGTGTATATGAATCAAGTTTTCACCGAATTATACGACTTTCGCTATATTATCATCAGGAGAACGCCATTCAGGAATCCGAAGCAAAAATATTTCATTGCGCTGTCAGTTTCTCGTTACGCTCTGAATTTTATAAGGAGTTGGGACAGTAGCCGCTAAAGTCAAAATCTCCACCATGCATTCGTCATTCGTATAGAGTTGTTGTGGTCGAGTGGATACGTCGCTGATGACTTCTTGGTAAAACAAAAATGAATAGAATTAGCACCATTTTGTCAACAAAATTACTTCTACGTTATTTCATTGTCAAAAAAATATTTTGTACAGAGGAACATTGATTAGAAAAGATCCTAAATACCCCCCCCCCCCAAAAGAAAAAATATTATTTCGTCACCGTGGTCCTATGTTTCTCTCTCCCCCCCCCCCCCCCCCATCTTTTATTATCGGTGTTAACTGACATTTGGTATTGCAGACAAAGGGCGCGTTCATGCTTGATTTTGAAGGTAGAATGAGCGATCTGAAACGCTCATCGTAAATGCTCATCGTGATCGCAGTTCCACGGTGTACTGTTCATGCTTACTTCTCTGGCTCATCCAGGCAATTCTCCTTGTGTTGCCTAATTGGTCTTCCAGCTGGATTCGCAAACCTTCACTGTGCATGCTACGTAGACCCACTAGAGGTCAGTGCGTTGACCCCATTAAACGCGTTTACAAATTGTAAACGCATCTTTTTGTGAGTTTACGATCGGCGATCGTGATCTCCGTTTTTCGGTGATTCTACAAAAGTAAGCTAAGACGCAACCGTGTTTTAAACTAAACGCGTAACAGATGCCTGATTCTTGCCAGAAAAAGTGAAGCATGAACACGCCCAAAATCTATTTCATCATATGTAATTTTGTCTGTTTATATAATTTATAAGAACGTGAGTCAAAGGATAATCTACTCAGCACCAAATTTGAGATTTATTTCCCGTATTGGTTTATCCTTCTCCCCTTGCTCCATCTCCAATCCTTTCATCTCATCATCTTCTGTTTCTTGGAATGCATCACAATCATGATTGGCTTCGATTCATCACGGATGCATAATTCAAGGTCGTTTGCCGAAAAGTGCGGGAGTATAATACGTTTTGACACGTGATGCGGCGAGAGAGCGATTGCAAGCTGATCACATACATTCAATGTTTACCGCGGCAATATTCCCCCCTTATCCCACACTCGTCAATGCGAAGGAGGAGGGGAGAGGGGTGGGGGTTCCGGTTGGGATGAAAGGCCATTACACAAACAAACACGCACACACCTACACACACTACTTCCTCATGCGAAAGCAGATTTTTTTTTTCTCCCATAAATGGTGAAATATTTTTTCTATACATACCTTTTTGCATGAAATGATTTTACAATATGGTTAATTTGTTATATCTTGACTATCTTATCAGAACTCTATTCATTAATCCGAAGTGTCATTAAGATGGATCAATGAAGTGCAGAGAAGATAAATACCTTTTCTTTCAAGTCGGAGGAGAATTTTGTTTCCATCTTCATGGGCAACAATGTAATGTCCATACTTCTTTGGAATCACATTAGGGACGTTATATCATTATGACATACGCTATAAAAGTACGACTTATCAATATTACTAGTTGTTAATCAAGATCTGCGTTATGAAAACAACCCCTCTTTATCTCATTCCCTCGTTGTCAATGTTACCTGATTGTTTAAATGAAGTACTTTCATGATTAGAAGGCCCTCCTTTCGTTATTCTTATTCTCTGATGCTAAAGTTGATTACACTGTTGTACTAAGCCGAAATTTAAGAGGGGAAATGTTAGCTCCGGAAAAAAGGATTACTCTAGATGCCCGAGCAATCCTTTTTACAGGCTTTGGATTAATTCTTATTCTCCTTGCAGTGTGAGGCTTCCGGAAATTCTCTTCACAATATTCTGAATTCTGAATAAAATACCCTCCTGTGTATAGTGTTACGAATATGCAAATTAGATGATTGATGAATATGCTAATTCTCAGAGGTTGCTCGAGTTAAGAATAATAAACGAAGAATCGAATCAAAAGGTAACCAAATCGTCTTGATTTCCTTTATATATTAATGTAATAATGAGTTATGGTTAGGGCCAATGTGCGTGGATTGTCCCGACCTAACAATAGCGTGGGCTAATTCTGCACGACATTCTGTTATGTATCCATTTTGGTCGATATAATACATGAGACACTCCTCAGTATATATAACACTGTTTGATTTACACTGTCGAGTGCGCTACGATCCGTTAAAATACAAAAGAATATTTTGTGGGGGGTAATATTTATTCAGACATTAATATGGAACACACAAAATTTTCCTTGTATAGTCTAACTACTTTACATAGTTATTGACTGGCTATATCTTTCCTTGATTATTATTCTTTAAAGAGTCTTTTATTTTCTCACTAAAATATTTTGTTTAATGCCCTTACAATCTTAGTATGTTTTCTTTCTGGCTGACGAATATTATTGATTAATACAAAATAATAATAAAGTCATTTTTATAAAGCGCATGATAATAAATTCTCTATGCGCTTTACAACAATCAATTTTACAATATATTACATGATTAATCTAAAGATTGTTGACAATATTGTTCTATTTTTTCGTGTTATCTACGCAATGTGACCATGTGTTACAGTGTCTTTTATATTGATATAAAATATATATTATATTGTTCATGTGCAGGGTTTATTTGTGATCCAGTATTTCAACCCCTGATAAAGTCAGCCTTAAAAAGCAAGGCCTACTGACTGACTGACTGAAAGACAGAATGAATGATTGAATGATTGAATGACATTATAAATGAATGAATGAATGAAAGCTTTGTGTCGGCCTTTTATATGTATTAATCTAAGTGGTAAAAAATCATGCAAACCCCCATTTGCTTTTATAAGCATTGGGCAATCAAAGCTTGCACTATCATGTGTATATTAATATGTTACTACTTTATCAAAGTGTGTTTTCCCATTCTTTTCTCAGACATTGTTGGATTTATTTATACTACGTTTACCTTTTATGATTGTGTTCTTCTTTTCTTGAATACAGAATTGATAATGATAAACAGTCAATAAATAAATAAATAAATGAGCATTTTACTCTCGCACTAAGCAGTACAACATTTTCATGAACTTTTAGAAGGTGCATGAAGCAACGTTTACAAAGTTTACAAATACTTCAATCCTACGCCTAAGAGTACTTGTATGTTGTCTTTAATGTGATGATATATCATTCCCTCTTCCTCCTCCGCGCGGAGATCCCCTGCCTCTCCATCTCCCTCGCTTAACCCTCATGTCAAGATGGGAAACCAAAATATGGCGGCTCAATTCACAACTGTGTTTTTACGTGACTTGTCAACCGCGATAGCTGTATCATCGTCTGCGCTGACTGCGCATTTGGTGCAGTGAAAATACAAGGGAAGTTTAGCCCGCCAACAAGCAAGACACGAGCTTAGTGCATGTGTGGCGTTTAAATCAATAAGTAACTTAATACTCTTGCATATTGATTTCAACTATACATTATTTTGAACAGCGTGTTTACACTTTAAGGGTATTTGGTTTATCAAGATATGTTGTTGTACTGTTTTGAGAAAGGGGAAAGCCCCGTTTAGAGATGTACTATGACTTGTTTCCTTATATCTCTGGCAGTGTTCTCACTTTTCAATTTGAATTGGCTGAACATTGTTTAACGGGAAGGATGTGTTTATGAATAAGCTGGAAAGGCTTTAAATTATGTAAACATTATGCTAGGCAGCCATGAAAGAAGAGTGTGACAAACAGGACATACATTTTCTTTGATCATTTTTTTTAAACAAATACACAATACTCGACTCGTGTAACATTATTTTGTTTCAATTCAAATGTTTTCCTTGCTGTGGCATATTAGTGGTGATTAATTAATTCCTGCTCTTTGGCTTACAGTTCGTCTACGTATACATGATAAACTTGTTCAAGGAAATTAAACATAACGTCTGCCAGGAGATAAGGTTTCGTTAAAGTAAGGGCACAACATTTGCTGACAAGGAACAATAAACAACAAAAAACGCCCAACAAACATTTTCCGTGCTGTTTTACCCCCAAAGTATTTGATAACCAAGAAATATATATAGAAAAAACAAAAAACAAACAAAAAGAGAAAGAAACAAAGAGACAAATAAAAGAGGAAATAAGAAGGTATCTCGCTCCTACCTCGAAAGGGGCAGCAATTATTGAGCACATTTTTACACCAATATAATTCAGTTATACTACTTGGTTTTCCAATAGGGGCACGGGCCGGTTGCCCCCCCCCCCCCCCCCCGCCCTCCCCATCCGTCAGACCCGCTTACTAAAAGACAACATTGCATTAACTTTGTATAAAAAGGACTCTGTTGAGAGCTCCTGCTCTCAGGAGTCAGGGGGAAATGTAAATTCTTACAGAAATCGAATTGTATGACATTGGCACCATGATTGGCGTTCATGCAGAAATGCATCCGCCTCGGTGTCATCAATGATTTATCGCAGAATGAATTCGCTGCACTTGACTCTCTCACAATCAAAACAGTACAATACCACAAAGTAACAGTGACGTATTCCTATTTATATTTGTTATATCCTTCCTCTGTGTAAGTAATGGTTTCTTAAAATAATATTGAACCGTTTACGATGTCCCTATACATATCAGTTGATTGAACCGTGCTAGTGTCACCACATCGATTATAGTTGTGATAACGGTAGATGTATAAATCTTACGCGTTGGGTTAAGTTTTACAGAAGATTACATTAATTTTGTTTACACGATCGCAACTTCTTTCGAAAAATCTAGCTAAAGCACTTTCAGTCGCCTTGTGCGTCACCTATTTAAATATGCGAACATGACAATAAGGTATGACGTAATCCGAACATGATTTTTATGGGATGTGTTACAGAGTATTGAAAGCGCCCTTGAGATGATTTTCGAAGATAGTTGCGATCGTAATTTTTTTGAGAAATATTTTCTGTTTTTTAAATATATTTATTTTGTCACCCTGACAGCAGGAAATGACAGTAGGCAGACTACGAAAACTCAAAGTCACTAAGGGGAACAAGGGAATGACACCTCGAAATTTAAGAGCAAATGTTTTATTTTTTATTTTATTTTAAATACAGATCTATGGGCAAAAATAACTTTTTAGGATGTTAGGAAATTCGGTCCGTCAACTCCACTCCCAATTCTACTCAAAATAGACTATCAATGCCCCTTGTTCCATTTGACATTTCCAGAAATTGATAAACACAGGGGGGGGGGGGGTCGTGAGACAAGAGTACTGTAAACTTATAACATATTTTATTTTTTCATTTTTTTCCTTGGCCCTTAAACGGAGGGGGTATCCAGCGGCTTCGCCCATTGCGGGATACGCCGCTGATTATAGGTAATAACGATATTAAGAACTCGGAATCATTATTGGACTAATTCTGATAATAATAACGAACTAATGATGACATAACCCCACAACAAAACAACATAGCACTTGCAAACATATACGATGCAAAAGATACTAAGACTTCGAGAACCCCGTTATAAAGCAAACTGCTACTGGAAAGTGTACCCCCATGTCCCAGAAATGCTATCCTTCGTACATATCATTTTCGGTTACTTAAGATACAACGCCGTAGCCCGAAGGCAAGTAGGTTAATTGAAATGTATTAAGCTGTCTTTCCGCCATGAGAAAGTCAAGAAAAAAAAGGGGTTCGATCTCGACAGATGAACATCTATATCCATTTCCAGCGACGGGAAAGAGCTGTTTATTTCAGGCTCGGTAATGCGTCGATTGTCATTTTTTGCAATTGTGTGATCCACCGGCCCAAATGTCCTGATCAAGAAGCAAGATAATCCAACGCTGTTGTTACATTTTTATCGCAATTTATTGTTACCGTCCTTTTGGGTGCATTTCTATTGAAGTGATCTGTGTTCCATATTGTTTGAAGTTGTTGTCGTCACCTATTTCCATGAGTAAAGCATTGTCTGTACTTTTCTATTGAGTACATGTCATTTTAAAGTTATTTTCCTAAAGACTTATTATTTGCCATTCTAATCGTTTTTTGATGTAAAGAATATTTTTATTCGCTATCATCTTCTTTTGTGAGAGGATTTCTATCTAGCAAGGGTGGTAATTTGTTTTCACTCTAAAAGCTGAAAATGTTTAATCACCATTTCAAGGGGTCTAGGGGTGACCACATTTTCCAAATTATCAGGTAAACCCTTTATACATGCTGTATACTGTTCAAATCGTTTATTTACGTTTTGGAGAAAATGGTCACTCCTCGTTTTTGTGATACATATTATATCACTTTTGTCTTGTCTTTATTTTGTCCTTCCTCATATACGCTCCCTCCTCTCTCCATCTCTCTCTCTCTCTCTCTCTCTCTCCCTCTCTCTTTATCTCAATATATATCTCCCTCTCCCTCTCTCTCTCTCTCTCTCTCTCTCTCTCTATTGCTCTTTATCTGAATCTCCCTCTCCCCTCTCTCTCTCCCTCTCTCCCCCTCTCTCTCTCTATCACTGTATCTCTCTTTATCTCTCTATATTATATCCCTCTCTCTCCTCCTCCTCCTACACAGTCTCTCTCTCTCTCTCTCTCTCTCTCTCTCTCTCCCTCTCCCTCTCTCTCTGCCTCACTCTTTCTATCTTTTTTTTATCTTATTAACATATATCTTTTTTTCTGTTGGATTTGTATTCTCATATACCATGTTATGATCAAAACGAGAAATATCGTCCTTTCTCTGTTATTCCTTTCCCTCTCTTTTGATTCCACCCATGTCGCTTTCTCTGTCATAATTATGTCTCTATTCTAAACGTATTTTTAATATGTATGTCAGATGAATTTCATTTCTCTCCAACCAGTCGACATGGAATAACACGAAATCACGCACAGGATCCCAACCACTTCAATTCTTTATTGCTTAAGACAATACCTGAAGCAAAGTGCAATAAATTAATGCCGGCTTCTAAATATTTAGACAAAACCGTCTCCCTCGCAATTTAATATGGGCCACAAATTACCCTTCGGTCTCAAACTCGGTGCAGCTGGTGGGTATACCCAGACCAGACAGATGAAGGGGGTGGGGATGGCGCATATTACTGTTAGATGCTTGTGTTACTTTAGCAAGCATATAATATACAGTGAAGAATCCAGAGGAATGCATGGTGGGGGTTCAGGTGACACGTGCCCCCCGTGAAATTGATGAATAAACTCTTAGGATTCTAATCGTTGCTTGTTACATTAAAAAAAAATCATATTTAGTTGGCGGCGTTTGCCAATCAAGGAAGTAACCCAGGGTTGTTGTTATTTCCCTTGTCAAATATTTTGTTAAAATAGAATTAATACCCCCCCCCCCTCCCTTTCTTCCACGCCTGGTAATGATACCGCATCGGTTTCAGATCTTTGTTATTCTCTCATAAGACGGGTGAGGCATTTATAGGGTGTGATAAAGGGGGTACGCCCCCCCCCCCGCCCTCCCGCCTGCAGTAATTACGGGTCAAAGTACATGTCATTTCATGCATTTGGCAGTCAAAAGGCACCTCCCTTTTATGTCACAAAATTAATCACCCATTTACTCGTTTCTGGACGGGGATATTGTATACTAAACGAAATAATCCGCATTCAAATCACAAAGCAATGAGTGTGAAAAATACAACAACAAAAAAACAGTGCTATCAGCGTTAGATATGAACATACTCAGAAAAATATTTTGTTTTAAAAACAATAAAAAAAAAATACACTTCTCTCACAATACATCATTAAGGCATTAATTCCCATTACCAGGTCCCTCTGAGAGGATCGAAAGCCGTCGCCGTATGGTTGCTTACTTACAAGCATTTATGCTTTCTTAGCAGTCAGGTAAAATAACCACTACCACATCAAACGCTGTTTGATATTCTCTAGAGTCTTTAGTACCTGCTGATTTAGATAATTCTCTTACACCCCATGAAATTTAAGGGGCATACTGTTAGGACCAAGATGTAAAACAGTAAATTGCAACTGATATTCATGCCCTGAATAAATATTTTTGATTAAATAAATAGTACACAATTCCAGAAATTTGCCTCTCCCTTTTGAGGTGATGACTTTATGAAAAAAAGAATCCTAGAACATTTTTTAGTTAAAAGGCAGCGAAAATTCGGATACCCTCTCTTTTTTTACTCTTTCTTTGGCTTCTTCTTCGTATTTGTTTGGGTTTTAGAGAGCTTCTGAAGTTTTGGTAATATTGTCACTTTAACCACCACCGCCCCCGTACAGAGCATTTAAAGGGAATCTGAGGGTAAAAGACTATTTTGAGACAGAAATTGACTGTTATAGGAACTCCTGCTCAGAATGTTGTTATCGTGTAATGTGAGGCAAGTCAAGTTGAAGATGCGGTCAAATTCTAAATGGCCCATCATGAAGCAATTGTTAATTATGATAGGAAGTAGACCGTTGAAAATAGTGTTTAAAGATAGTCCTTGATGACACATCTGGGATGGATATGATTATCCTGACTCTTTATTTTTATTTTCCTTTCCTTTCTCACTCTCTCTATCTCTCTCTCCCTGTCTCCCTCTTTCTCTCCCTACCCCTCCTTCTCTATCTCTCTCTCTCTTCCTCTCACTAACTCCCGCGCCCTCTCATTGAACCAACCACCCCCTTTATTCTCTCTCTCTCTCTCTCTCTCTCTTTCATACAATCATCACCATTCTTGTACAAAATGTTGTTATGGTCACTGACTTTATATTTCTCCTGTAGTAATTTCGAACAAATTTGGTATTATTCTATACAGGTTATTCTGCTTGAGACTCGTTTTTATACTGTTTTCAGATACTTAGATTAAAAGAGGAATATTCTTGAAGGGCACCCGCGTTTCGCTGCTGTAATCAAGAAACTTTCTGCGTTGCTCAGGCAAACTATACAATAAAATTGTCGCTAAACATACTGCGTATAACTAAATCGTATACCCCCACCCCATCCTACCCTGCCGTACAAAGATCTTGCCTAAAAGAATACGTTAGTTTCCAATATCGTGAATATAGTTCATCGTGTTGCATCCTTGGCGATAAACACGTTGTGTGTTGCCCTTGGTTTTGTGTGTAGCGCTAGTAATTATTCGTCGAGTCTTTCCGATGTTCCCCGAACACCACCTGCGGGGTATTATTCCAACTCGTTTATGCTAATTCGTCAGTGTTCGCGCGTCGCCTATCGGCCTCCGGCTATCGTCGGAAGCTCGAAGAGCCAGAGAGGGTGGCAGGAGGAAGGAAAATACAGGCGCCCCTAGAAATATAAACGAGCCAGAAGTTTTGAATGCTTGCGAGATGAATGATTATCATAACAATGTGCAGAGAGAATTCAGGCTCATACAGGGGGGGGGGGGGGGGAGAAGCATGTAGGCATCCTACCATGAAGCTTATTAATCTTCGGTTGCCTGACATTGCAACCAAATTTATGATTATTTTTGTTCTTTTTCATTTGGTGGCAAAAATCCAATTTAGTTTCAAGTCATGCATGCAATAAGAAAACAGTAACACATTTGGCACTCCCCTCTATTGATTTATACAATTACAATTTATATGACTTTTACACTCAAGTGCATAATGTGGCCCTTTCCACCCCCCCCCCCCCAACCTACACCCTTAACTGGTGTCTACGCCAATATCCCGATAGTATATGCAATATCATCAAACTCCCGTTAAGGAAAATGAAGGGGAAAGTGATATGCCGCAAATTGAAATCAACTAAACCGCTTTAGCATATTGCACCAGAGTCCAATTGTAGAGGTCTTAATTCCCATTGCAAGATTTTTTTTTTTACTGGATTCAATTTGAAAACAAACCAATTAAGATTGTCAGATTTAATCTGCGATGGACCGTGTTTATTTCATTTTTTTATGTCTCCATCTAAGTTGTACGGGAAGACGAGGATATCTGGTATTTTCTTGATGATTTAGTGATGATTCTTTGTCAACTCTTTACATTACCGGTAATAATATTGATCAAAAATCTACTAAAATCTTGTATGTGGTCGGTAAAGCAATTTGGACCTGTTTAACAAAAATCAATTGAAATTGTCATGATTATGTTTCAAAAGCATGTCATCAATCCTGCCAATGCAGTATAAGTATTGATTCACACGTTTTTTTTTAAACCATCTTCGTTTCGCATGATTTGTTATTTATTTATTTATAATATTGTCACATTTTTCGGTCCTTCTCAAAATGATTTCATGTCCTTGAAAGACTCGATCTTTAAAAACCTAATATAATCTGGAATCGTGATCCCCCCAATGTTTTTTTTTCTTTCTTCTTTTTCTTCTAGGAAATCAAATTATAGTATATTATTTTGACAAAGGTTTTATGAGTACATATTTTGTTGTTGAAAACATATCGTGGCCGAAAATTTAACAAAACAAATGTGATTGCTTCCTGGAACGCAATTTTTATTTCACAATAATTTAATTTTAGAAAACATTATGAGGAATGTTTTCATGCGAGCTTCAATGTGTTCAAAGTGTTCGTAAAGTGGTTGTTTTCTCTATTTCTAAATATAGCACCGTCCTTGAGAGTTGGGTTACGCTACGATCGCCTTGAGGGGTGGGGCAGGGTGACTTGTCAGGTCACGTGACCGCATTCGATATCGTCTCTTCCGATCGTCACCCAAAGGCTTCTTATCTAATTCTCTCCTCGTCTCACTATTTGTTTTGGTATGGTTTCTCCCCATCTCTCGTTCTCTCCCCATCTCTCTCTCTCTCTCTCTCTCTATCTCTCTCTCTCTCTCTTTATCTCTTTATTTCTCTCCCACCCCTCTCTCTCTCTCCCCCTTCCTCACTATTTCCCCCTCTCACTCCTTCCACTCTTTCTCTCCTTCTTACTCCTTCCACTCTTTCTCTCCTTCTTACTCCTTCTCCCTCTCTCTCACTCAGTCTGTCTCTTCCATTTCTTTTTTTTGTTCCTCATGATTTCTATATACCTCCCCTGTACTCTCTTTTTCTCTCTTTCTCTTCTTTTTTCATCTTATCTCATTTCACTACTTTTTCTCTCTTTCTCTTCTCATTTTCTCTCATTTTCTCTCGCTACTTTTCACTATTTCCTCTCTTTCTCTCAGTATGATACTTATCTCTCTGATTGTTTATTTGTTCTTATTTGAAAATATAGAGATAGCCACTAATCTCTACGAAACTATGACTTTTGGCATTATTTGAGACCTCTATATTAAGATCTCTTTCTATTTGGATTAGCATGGTTTTCACTTGGCACCCCGGAAAATAAATCCGGGTATTAGTACTTCCATCGTCCTTCTTAGGATTTTTAAAAGATTCTCAATCCATTCTGCATGCGCTTCTCCTGCAAATAGTTTTTTTGAAGCACAATATTTTGAGAGAAGGTTCACATTTCTGTGACACTGTATTTATGATTAATGACTTTTTATATATCCATTGCAGGATAATACCTTGGCTTGGATATGGAACTTGTATCGTTAAAATAGAAACTAGAAAATTCAGGCTTAGCGTTAATAATTACTCTCTGGCTTCATCTCACAAGTATTGGGCTGCATGCAATAAGTATTTTCTTAGCCTGACTTAAAGGGTGTTTTCTGAAGAAACAGAATTTGATTCAATTCAATTCAAAATCATTTTAAACTTTGTTACTAAATGGGCACGATACCACCTACTTTCGAAAATCGACCTCGGATAATTTCAATAGCCTTGTTACGTCACATATTGAATCGTGTGATCATTACAATGACATTATTAGGCCAAATAATACAAAAAAACATGTTCAGCGTCCTTTTTTTCGAAAAATAGGAAGGAGGAGGCCCTTTTTTTTTTTTCTTCTTCTTTCAAAATGGCCGCTCAAAATGGCCGCTTGGTACATTTTCTCTGACAGTACAGTCGGGCTATTTTTCAAGATGGCCGCCGACTTTTTTTCTTTTTTTTTTAAAATCAGAAATAGATCCATTTTAGCAGTGTTTTTCATGTTTTTTTTTTCTTTTAAAACAAAAAATTCGAGAAAAAAAAAAATCGGAAAAAAAAAAAAAAAATAGGAGGCGGCGGCCCCAAAAATGGAAGCGGGCGGGGACGCTAAACATGTATATTTTTTGTAATGGCCTTACGTATTCCAAACATGATTGCTTGGGACATAGAATAGGGTATTTGAAATTGCCCTTGACTTGATCTTTCAAAAATTGTTGCTACCGTGTTGATGGAGAAAATAGTACTGTTTACATGCGTAAAGTCTAACATACATACAGATTATGGATAACATTATGTACAGGTACAATGCAAAATGCGCGAGACATAATTTTCTCTAAAATAAGATAATCATATCTCTCTCTCCGCCCGTCCCTCTCTCTCTCTCTCTCTCTCTCTCTCTCTCTCTCTCTCTCTCTCTATCTTTAACCCCATCATTATCGATGAGTGTGGGGTTACAGTTAGAAGGAGGGTTAGAAATGGGTAGTGCATAGTCAAAGCAAACGTTATACGAGCTTTGCGACAAGATAGCTGGATTGCTCGTCACGAAGTTGGGAAGGACTTCGCGGAAAGCCAATTTGCACTTGCAGTATACATACGTATACGCTTTTGAATATAAGTCATATGGCAAATTCAAGAATTCAGCGTTATTAAAGGTAAACACTCCAGTTATGGTATAGTACCCCTATAATTAAAATAACTTTAGGGAAACATACACAAACGATTACAAAAATTAACAGCTAAATGAAATGTAAAGAAGGATGAGAAAGCTAGCTAGGGTATGTCCGAAATGTAAAGAAAAAAGAAAGGAGTATTAATGGAATGGGGGAAGGGGAAAGGGGGATGTACGATTAAATAATATGCCTGGACCACCTGTCTCATCCCCCTATTATAATCAGCAGCCTTTAAATTCGTATTTAATGTTAAGAGTAAGACCCGTGCCCCGGCGCCCCCCCCCCCAATAGTGCCCCTCAACGGGCGGACACATAGGCCTACGCTATATACCGCCGGTCCGGAATACCAATATTATTGTGCCGTCTTTGGACAGTCTGTTCTCCTTTAATAATGGCTTTTCGTCAATTGAACTGAAGAAAATGGTTGCTTGACTGACTAGTTGATCAACCAATAATTATCTATCATTTATTGACTAGCTTACCAACAAAGCTGACTGTTTTTTTCTCGCTCAAACACACTATTGTGCCGTTGGACAGTAATTTGTTGTCCTTTAATAATGGTTTTAGTCAATAATTGAGCTGAAGAAATGATTGGTTGCTTGACTGACCAATTATCTAACATTTTGTTGACTAGCTGACCAACCATGCTGATTGTTCTTTCTCTCAAACGCACTATTGTGTTTGGCGTATGCCATTATGATCATAATCACCCCAAACATAACGAATGAAACACATTTTGTCCATTCATATAGTTGATATTTATTGAGAAACATAAAACATAAGGCTATATAGGCGTACTGCTTTCCTTGGTCAAAATGGTTTAATATATAGGATATAGTAGGGCCTATGTAAGATAGGTTAGAAGGGGATTTTTTTCAAGTCCGTTACAAGCATCCTCTTATGTAGTGTAACTCTCAAATCTGCGATGGAATGCGCATATTTTTGCTTTACGAATGCATTTTACTAGCAAGAGGACGGTGTACTGTTACTGGCGGTTCGACGGCTATAGCTAGAGTTTCACACGGACACTCCACCAGGCAGCCCTCGATATAAACGTTATACCCGTGCCCATAATCATGATGATAACACTTCACCTCTCTCATCCAAATCCGGCATTATAAACTGCCCACTCGGTCAGTGTGAATAATAATTGCCCAGTGCGTCTCAATTCCATCACCCTCGTCCTTTTGTTTTTTAAAGACATGGCGGAGTTGTTGTTTTAAAGAGCTCTTCAACTCGACAAGGTTGTTTTAAGGATGGAGGGCACCCCAGATGCAATACGATGCGTTTGAGATTTTAATTATTTCGGATAGTGTCAAGTCCTTCATTAGTAAAGTGTCAAGGCTTTATTTTATAAGGGTCAAGTCCGTATGAATGAAAGAAAGAATGACACACCCCTTTGTCAAGATGTCATGGATCGAAACGGTGGTAGCCAATCACATTATTGTTCTTAATATAAACTATGTTGCTTTCCATTGTCACACTGGATTTCAGTTAGCCTCTTCATTTTCTGCTATTTACTATTTAATTTCCTCCCCATGTGATTTAAAGGTATACTGTTCATTATTTCTGAATAAAAGAATGGTGCATAGGCTACATATTATATATCAACACACTTTAAAACATACCCGAATATTCTAGAAAAATTGTGATCATTATGATTGTATATGATAAGATATGGAGAGTTCTATTACTCCTTACAAAATTATTCCCACACTATTTTGTTCGAACATGGGAGAAATAAGATATCCATCTATTAAAGAAAATATTCTATCCGTTGCTTATATTTCTTGTTTAGATTATGAGTTTTTGTTGTCTTCTATATTTATGTTACCTATTCTTATGGTAAAAGAATATAGATTAAGTCTGCATTGCCCCCCTCCGAAACTATATAATAGGGCCTACCTGTAACTCACAACTCTTCCTCTTCAGTATGTCAACTATTATTCAGCTTCCTTCCCTTTCTCAACCCATCTCTTTCATTTTTTCTCCCTAGAAGTCTGCTTATAATAATCAGATTTATTTTGCCCCTTGCCACTTTCCATCTCTCTTCTCTTCTCTTCCCTTCCCTTCCCTTCTATTCTCTTTTCTTCGCTTCCCTTCCCTTCTCTTCCCTTCTCTTCTCCTCTCCTCTCCTCCCCTCTTTCTTCTCTTCCCTTCCCCTCTCTTCTCTTATCTTCCCTCTCCTCTCCTCTCCTCTCTTCTCCTCTTCTCTTCTCTTCTCTTCTCTTCTCTTCTCTTCTCATCTCTTCTCTTCCCCTATCCTCTTCTCTCTTCTCTTCGCTTGGATCGGAGGACTCTTCCTTGCGCTGCAAAGGCAGACGCTGCATTTTCATGGAGGAAAGAAAATATGCCAAAGGCGACTATTATTTCTTGCATAATATATTGCGAGTAGAGCTTACTTCTATGGATTGCACTGTATACTGACAATGTTAATTTAATTTGCGCCATTCCACTTAATGTTGTGACAACCGACGACCAATTTAAGGTGGCGCTACCAGGAAAGGGGAATGCCGGGTGTCACCCCCCCCCCCTTTTTTTTTTTAAGAACTAGCAGTCACACTCGCATTGACGTTTGTTGTTGGAAATTGGTGCATACTATAAATTGCTTTCGAAAATAAAACCAATGCATGCACATGTATATGGTATTAAACATAGTTGTCCCTTTTGCAGCCATTATCAAATTCTGTAGAACTTTGCAAGGATTATGAATATGCCATGTATGTCCTATCTGTGAAATTTAAACGTTAGCAGCGTCCTTATATTCAAATTATGCAAGGAAAGCCGTTTACTTGCTAGACTTCACTGTCAGACAATATTGAGTGCATGACTGACTGGCTTTTTTCTTCTTTGGTAATAAGTACATACAAATATTTGTCTACATCAATAACCAATTTCTTGTGATGGCCAAATTAAACTGATTGAATCTTTGCGCAGCATAAAACGTATGACCATTCAGGACAATGGTCTGAAAAACAAGACTATTACTTATTGGCTCTATAGCTCCTAAGTCCAACTAAAAGTCGTTATTTTCCCACTTGAAGACATTTTCAAGCCCCACCTTTTTTAGGGAAGTTCTAAATTAGTATTATCTTTCAAATACCGTTGGAATTTAATCTTTTCATTTTTTCGCCTGCAAATGGGACATAGTACCTTTAAAACCAACAAACAACCATACAAATAATAAAAAAACTAACGCAAGAAACAAAACCAAAAAATTATAATGATTGCTGTATGCCCACGGAATCAACCAATGCATTTCTAGGTACACCACTAGATAGTCACCGGTTAACTTAATATTCCAAACCAGGGACAATAGTTGATAGATGATAATGACAGTAGGTGGCAGCATACACAATTATAGGAGTGGGAAGCTTGCCTCTGGGTTAATAAGCTTTCATAAAATAATGTGTAATGTTGTGAGTACAGGCCTATTTTGTACTGCCTTCCAGTAAACGTGGTAAACTTCATACTTTTAACAGCGCCATCTGCGCCAGTGAGAACGTGAATTAATTGCGATAGCGCGCGAGAGAAATACAAAATAATTACATGTACTATTTTACAGGTAGAAATGATTTCATACGTGTAGAGAATGATATGCTGTAGATCTTAATATCTAAAACCTTTCTGCCTTGATGGTGGGTCTAATACTATGCCTTTACGGTAAAATCCCTGGGCACCTGCCTGTGCCCCTAAAGATTATTATTGTTTTCGACTGTAGGGCTTACATAAGGCCCATGTTGTACTCTGATTTTAATTTTTTCCATGAATTATTTATATATTTATTTATTCAATCATTCTTTCTACTTTTTAATTGATTGATTTATGTATTTATTTATTTATTCTTACATTCATTCATTTGTTTATTCATTTATTTATTAATGTGATTGGTTGTTTCCCCGTTTGTTTCTACTTTGTTATCATTATTAGTAGTGGTGGCATATAATTAAATTATATGCATTATGCTATTTTATGGATATTAAGAGGCCACTGCCCCCCCCCCCCTAACGAACCATATGTAATGGTGGTATTTTTGAGCAGTTATATGTCTGTCAGCCACATTTCGAAATTGCTACTATATTGTTGTAACTGCAATTAGATCTAGAGTCATTTGTTTATTTGTTATAAATGTATATATGATTTGTTTTTTACTAGTTTTAAAACTGTTTGTAAATATTGAAGCGGATTAATCCCTTTTTAACAGCTTACGACAAGTACAATATCGGCACCCAGTATCGCTTGACACAATTATCGACTTTTAGTGGATTGTGAAGCCATCCCAAATACTTTATGACGACAAAGTGCACAATAATCCGCATAGCGGATCAATGGATTGCATATCGATAATACATTGCTCCGATACAATTGCATGGAAGGGGTACGGTACCCGTGAACCGGATCTAGATGCACTGCGAGGGCAATTTATTAGCGAACCTAGCCTGCCTATGATTTTACTGTGAAAAATAACAACCCCGTGCATGTTTCACCGGGTCCTGATCAGTTTTTCAGCCATCTGACATGGGGAATAACCCAGCATCTAAACAAGGGGACAAACCTGAAAGTTACGGTAAGGTTGTAGTTGTCATGGACGTGAAAATACGAGTGTAAAGAAGTATTTTTTGTGAGTGAACATTTGCAATGCAGGTTGTGTATACATGCACGGCCACAGGCACAGGTTCACTGCTGTGCGACCACGAATGTAGACCAAAGCCAGGCAAGGCCCTCGTCTCGGTCTGTGTGACTTGAGCAGCTCCAGATATTGTTACCTGGCTGTTCATAGTCAAGTTACCGGCTTAGATATGGACCTTGATCAATATGATGTGTGTTGATCTCTTATTCTTAATTAGACTAGGTCTATGTTTGAACTGAGTGATGGTGTATGAATATGATGTTGACATTGAATTTCAAAATCACATTGTAAAGACTAAAGTCGTAAAGTCAAAAGAGACTAAAGTGGAACTCGAGTCAAGAGAGCCAGAATTGATGAATGAGGTTGATACTGACACAAATTATTTAGGGTCTATGTTGATGTCTAACTCTTAATTTAAAAAAGTGGATGTATTTTTGTGATGTCTTCTAATAGGGTCTAGATCTAGATCTAGTAATAATAAGACTTGGTTGTTGAAGCTGCATGAGCTGTAATAAAAAAGAAAAACTTAAAGAGAAGGTTGAGTTCTGGGAAGAGGTGAAAAATAATTTGTGAGCTTTATCATTCTTATTATGCAAGTGTGGAAGAACATCAGATAAGACATGTTCCCTGAAAAGCATGGCTTTTCAAATGCCTTCATATTCTAAATATGTCATGTAACATCGTAAAAATCCAGGGTAGGATTTATACGCCACATGTTCGTGTAGTCCCATATACATCTTTCTGTGTACAGTGTTTGTAAATTTACCAAGACTTGGCCAAATTTCTTATCATTTTGATGATTCCAGAACTTTGCAATACACACAAATTCTTATATGCTAGATGATCAACCTTTTCTGGTCGATTCCACACCGTTTCTTTCACAATGCAATCACATGACCAGAACTCAACTTCATCTTTAAAACAGACAGATAACATTTCATTTGTCTGTTTTGGATGTGGTTTAGCATGTTTATTTAGTGAGAAGAGTCCCAGCCTCCCAGGGGCCAGGCTCTGTGTAAGAAATACATAAATAGAAATAACTTGCACACAGTAGAACAAAATTCATGGGAGCAGTAAGCAATTTAGCTCTGCCTCTGATTAGCTCTAGAATCTAGTCCCTAAGGACCCTTGTAAAAATAGATTACAAAACATTAAAGAACTTAATCATGTTGACATTGTGCGTAAAGCACACTTTTAAATCCTAAAAGAGAAAATTATTTGTTTTATTCTGCTTCCACACCACTCACATTTCCATTGAATGTGTGCAAACTGCAGTGCAAAGTTGAGTTAACATTTACAATGTACTGTAGGTCTAGTTAGATCATGAGATAGATTTACCATACCAGCCTGAAAGTGAAACCTGCATACACGTAAATTTACATACATGTAAATTTACATGTAGCAGGCGGTCAGATATGGGTATCTTATACCGTTTGCTGTACAAATTCATAAAAACATGAACTGAACAAATATTGCATTTATAATGCGCTCAGGATGTTTATTTTTAGGTCAAAAACGTTTCCTAATAAAGATGAAACATATAAATATGCAATTCATTTTCTAGATATGGATAATAAAATATATTTTAAAATATAAAAGTCTTTCTGTAACAGTGCTCAACATGAACAGGTGCCCTGGACACATTGGTACTCAAAATCAACGTCTGGGAGTTTAAAAAAACTTGTCATCAGTGACAAATGACAATTTGTGATATAAGCTACTAAAATCCTTGCTTCTGATTGGTTTGGTTATCAGCAGATTTGTCTCTGATTTTTGTTATTTGTCATTGAAAAAGGGCTTTGTAAAACGCCCCCCTGGACCCCCAAAATTTCAAAAAAATTACCTAGCAATAGGCTTAGGGCTCATGCATGCAAGTATAAAAAGTGAAATCTGGACGACTGGACCCCCTTCCAAACAGTTTGTATGGAGCCCTGTATAGTGTGTATTAATTTCTGAGAATCAGAAGGCAGTTAAACATTTATAGGGAGGGGATGTTGTGTCTACATGTACATGTACATGTACATGTATTTATAGACCTGTATTGATCTTATCTCATAGATTGTGTTCTCCTAACTTTCAAGGATAAATTTCAATGTGTTGTGGTTCCGTCTAGAATTTTAATGCAGTGTCTTTAGGAGAAAACAAATTTTGTGCATAGGTCAAGTATTAAATATATTTGGCCTATTTTTGGAAGAAAACAAAAGTTTAAACCCGCATTGAGGTCCAGAGATACATGTACATGGACATGTAGTAACTACATTTACATGTATACGTGAAGTCATGAATGATAAACTTCTTCATTTTTAATGGATGCACACGCTTAAGAAGAGGATCTAAATGTATTGATCTGTGAACTGTCCAACAGTAGACACTTACATGTATATTATACACTTACATTATACAATTTGTGTGATTTGTATTCTCAATGTTTTCATATTTTCAACAGCAAATGTACCTAAAAAACTTGATAACATTTTTAAACAACTTCTCTTCAATGCATATCCTGGGTTTAAAGAGAAGGTTGAGTTCTGGGAAGAGGTGAAAAATATTTTGTGAGCATTACTCATTCTTATTATGCAAGTGTGGAAGAACATCAGATAAGACATGTTCCCTGAAAAGCATGGCTCTTCAAATGCCTTCATATTCTAAATATGCATGTAACATCGTAAAAATCGGGGGGCCGGCTTTTTACGCCACGTGTTCGTGTAGTCCCATATACATCTTTCTGTGTACAGTGTTTGTAACTTTACCAAGACTTGGCCAAATTTCTTATCATTTTGATGATTCCAGAACCTTGCAATACACACAAATTCTTATATGCTAGATGATCAACCTTTTTTGGTCGGTTCCACACCGTTTCTTTCACAATGCAATCGCATGACCAGAACTCAACTTCATCTTTAATTATTATTATTATTAGGCACTCCATGTACAGTACATGTACATGTATGTCTGTCTACATCTACATATTTGACAGAATTTGAATGAATATCAAATTGCTTTTACCACTATTAAAGAGTAAGATAAACCGTTGTTGTATTTTTGGTATTCTAAAAATTCACTGTATATACATGTAGCTGCAAGCCAATCAAAATTTAACAAAACATTATTTCTTATTATCCCTCATTTTTGTAATGTTGCAAAATAGACATGCCCAACCCTTTTTTTGTAGAAGTTATTTGTTGATGTATTTTTAAAGGTTGGAATGACACATTGTATCATGTATAAATCATGTACATGATTACCTAATCAATTGTTTATTGCATGAAAATACAAACATAATCAATTTCATACATGTACCTGTATGTATCTCTATTCGCCATCAGCTTTCATTCTTGTGAGATGTAATCTCTGTTGAACTTCTTAAAAAATCATCAAAAGCTTTCAATGCCCTCCACTATACCATCTGTTGAATCCATTCTTGCAAATTAAAAAAAGGAGAAAAAGAAAAAAGTTTTCCTAAAGCCTTATTTAACCATGATGCCGTAAACCTCCTAAAAAGTGCCACAGGAAAATGAAGATAATGTTAGGAGAATGGATTGCAAGTTAGAGTAAACAAAGATTCAAAATTGCTGTGCACTACAAAGGCCCTACATGTACATGTGCATGTACTCTGGTATATTAAATGTGATCTGTGAATACAGAGTAGGGTTCATGCACACTTCATTCATTTTATTATATTGCGCAATGGCTTTTAAAAGTAAATTACTACATTGCAAATGAGGCTGAAGTACTGTAGTTGAAAACAACTCGTTTTCTTCCCTTGTTCATGATCTTTATCCGACAGTGCTGCACCTGTAAGCTGTACTTGTCATGTTTTACAAACCAGTAGAGGCATAGAAAGAGTGAATTCAAACCAAGCAGTATTATTGATTAATCAAGCTTATAAAGGAATATTTTCCATGCACTTTTAAAAATCACTCTTGTACTAGATGTTGCATGCTCAACTTTACATTACAATTACGGTAATCAGAATGATGGGAAAAGGGGAAAATATATTGATGAACCAAAGTAGAGGCAAAATATTTGATTCATCTATATTGCCCATGTACAATATGTTATCTAACAATGTTGGTAAAAAGTTATGGCCAATCTTTCAGGAGATTCTAAAAACAAGACCTCAAACTATTGTGGAGCAAAATGAATGGCACGTTATAGGATTTATCTACTGTACATGTACATGTAATGTACAGTGTATCTATAATATTTATGTATTGGCAAATCAATCATTCATTTTGTGTACCTGAGATTCTAAAAATGTACAGTGTGTACCTGCAAACTAGATGAAATCAGTGCATGTGATGGCACAAGTGCACCCCCTTCCTCCCCCTGCCACATTATTTTCTTTCAGACACGCTTTGCTCACAACTGTTTAGGCCTGATGTACCATGTTATTTTCTTTGGCTCTTTCATGAAATCATTCTTTCTTGTCATGTCTTCAAACTAGTTTGATGAATAAAAAGGCGGTGGCCAGCCTTTGCAGGCAATTCATTATAAATCTGAACATTTTTTTTATATGGAATTTAGAATTAAAAGCTTTTCCCATATTTCTTTTTTTTTAAACAGGGAGGGGGGGGGGGGGAGGGAGAGGAGGGGGAAATAAAAAAGAAGAAAAAAAATATGTATGCATGTATCATCCATACTAACTACTATCAAGCAAAAATAATTCATACATGTAGCACTCTCTGAAATGCATGGCGGAAGTTTTACATTAACATATATTTGCATTGCAACATTATGATAAAGAAATTTCACTTTTCTATTGCAATACATGTACACATGTAGTCATGAAAATTGAAATGTCTGATTTTGCAGCACTACAAAATGTACATGTAGTAGTAGACGATATATACAATAAATGGTTCTTTTTTGTTTGTGATATTTTGTATACTTATGCATCTAAACATGTACATGTAGATGAAAATTAACCAACACATGCAAATAATCACGTTGTATAATTTACATACCACAGTGTATTCATGTAGAACACGTTGTCGATCAACAGAATGAAAGCATTGTATTCCAATATCCAGCAACATAAAGATTGTTTTCTTTTCTACTTGTTTTATCTCGTTTCATGCTCCTTATGTGGTGAACACAGGTGCTGCAAGAATTCCACGTAGGTTTGTCACTTTTGTGCAGAAGTGAAGTACAAATATATACAGTAGAAACAGTAGATTTAGCAGTATAAAATTCGTCTTGAGCTACACAGTAGATGTGAGAACACAATTTTATTTCTACACATTCATGGACTAAAGGGGGGGGGGATGGGGGAGAGACACATTAAGCAATTATTTCTAAAATTCAGTAATGCAAATTTGCAGAATCTTTCTATCATAATATTGTAGATGTGACATCTTTCAACAATAAGGACTTACACCTGTAAAACGTACATATACAACAGAGTTAATACATTACAACTTGCAATGTTCCACAAAAATGTTTCTGGATATTTTTTCTTCTAAATTACATGTATGTTGGTTATAATTCTATGATAAGGGGATAAGCCCCCATGTACATCGGTATAAAACATGAACATTCAATTCTCCATCTCATCAAACAATGACAGATTTAAGAATCATTTCAAAGGAGTGTCTTCTTGTCCCTTAAGTATTTCAAAAAGGACGTCAAACAATGAACAGTAAGTACTTACATGGAGCCACAACCCTACAATGTAGTAGTGTACAATGTACATGCAAATGATGATCAATATCTTGCGTATAATGTGTTAGACTTGTATCATGTAAGTAAGGTGACTTCACAGTGATGGATGTTTCAGGCTTTTCTGCTTACATGTACATGTACCTACACTTATATTCTTCTACAGTGACAATTTATCGTAAACTAAACATGTTTAAGGTGTAGTTGCAATAATTACATATCTTTGAGAAAGTATGCTCTATCTATTGTACAATTTACATTCACAATTACAAGCAACTCTGTGGATTGGTGTAACAGGTGTCTAGAAAGCCTTCTGATGTACTGCAATGGAGGGCTCTCTCTCTCTCTCTCTCTCTATTGCAAACCCTACAGTTGTACAAATTGTATTAAACTTTCTCTATCAGCATTAGATGTGAATCCCTTTCTTTGCAGCCTTTTTTCTGCATCAGCTTCAGTCTCTGTCTCTGCTTCTTCTGATTAAGAACACTTCTGTATTAAATACTGTATCACTGTCAGCCAGTGTAATTTAGATGTTATATATTTGTTAATTACAGAAAATGTATTCTGTACATTACTTTTTTCTCATAGTTTTGTATGCCAATGTGTGACTACATGTACAGTAGGTGCTATGACAACATTGGGAAGGTGACTTTGTGATGGGTTGTGTGGGTAAGATCATAGATGGGTTGTGTGGATAAGATCATGATGAGATACATGTACATGTACATCTACATGTCTTGGTACAGTGTATCACTCACTTGCCTCAAAAAGTGACATTGTTCAGTACCATGTACCATATTTGTACAGTGTATAACTACACTGTACATGTACATGTACATGTATTTTTGTTGTTGATAGACTTACATGTACAAGCAGGTAGGGGTATTAATGAGACAAACATGGTTTTGTATCTCAATCCCTAAGTTATATTGAATGTTGACTTTCTTTTTTAATCTTGGATGTGTTATGTACTACAGCAAAGCATATGAGATTGGCTGCATTGAAAATTGTGCTACTCTTTAATTTATTTATTTGTCCTTTTGGTTTTAAGCACAAATCGTTATTACTCATAGTTTCTAAGATTAAATTTATGTAAATGATTTTATTTGTGTTCATAAACTACATGTACATACTAATTTCTTCTCTCTTCCAATGTACAGTAATTGTACCCCAATACAAAGGCATCCCTTTCATACACAAGCAATACAATACATGTTCATTTATATTTATATTCACCTACACGTACAGTATGTATTAATATCCCTATTCCCTCATCTCTCTATTCCTCTGTTGACGGTCATTTATACAAGTGCAAATCAATTGTATTCCTGCCCTTGATTCTCCTCGTAACTCAACCCTTCATTAGTCTGACATCTTTAACATGGCATTACACGTTTGCTGTATAATCATCAGCTATTCCCAAGCGTGGGTAGAGATCTGTCATTCACATAATTATTGCAGGCTGGCGAGCGAGGGCTCCGCTTACGTGGTATCGCCTCGCTCAACGCATCTTCAGTTTCCCCACCCCGTCCGTACACTCTTCATTGAAATCTAATGTACATGCTAATGGTGCTATATCCTATAGCAACTGAGTCTTGTGGAGCATACATTTATTCTGCTGTCAACAGTTGTGCAAATATGGATTATCCACACTCCCACCCCCCTCTTTATTGTGTACACACTTCTTGAGCTCTTTATCAGCTTAGCAAATAGTATTCCCATATTTTTGAAGTCAAGTTGCTATCATATTCAGCAGCAAAGATGATCACCCCTGTTCTGTCAAAAGTGATAAAGAAAAATTTGTGAATAAATTGCATTGTGTCATTGGTTTCTTCTGTTTGGTCATAGGAAGTATTATGGTAAATAGCAAGTCAAAGTCACTTTGTCATGTACAGTATGTTATATTATCAAATACGTCCAAGGATTTCAAATTGGTGTGTATCTGATAATTGTAATGATTCCGGTTTCAGACCTACAGTACATGTATACAGTACATGTACTTGACAATAACAATGCACTTTGCATTTTTGTCAGTTTTCCAAATAAATCAAGTTACGGTATTTATCCATGTACACTGCACAAGTGATCTTTAATCAAAGGGATGCTTGGTACATGTACATGTAGTGCTAGAAAGAAAAAAAATCAGTATGAAAAAAAAAAATAACA
Source organism: Strongylocentrotus droebachiensis (assembly GCA_035222895.1). Classification (NCBI taxonomy): domain Eukaryota; kingdom Metazoa; phylum Echinodermata; class Echinoidea; order Camarodonta; family Strongylocentrotidae; genus Strongylocentrotus; species Strongylocentrotus droebachiensis. The sequence goes on along the minus strand of JAVYIG010004793.1, from coordinate 109,712 downwards.
TTAGCTTTCTATCAGATTGTTCATGTCAGAGAATAATGCATCAATATAGAATTAAAGCTTGGTGATGACTAGAGGAGTATCGGGCTATTTTTTTAAAAGATTTATTAATAATTTCTTAATTTTCCCTTGCAATCTAATACATCAAATTCTAGAAAGCATGTTTACATGTATGTGGTCAAACAACAATATATATTTAGAAACTTTAGGATGAACATTTGAAATTGCATGTCCTGTTCATATGCATTGGATACTAATTGGATACACAGTAAAAAAAAAAATACTATATCATGTCTGCTAAAATATTCATAGTACATTGTATATTGGGGGAAAGGGGAATTAGACTAATAGTTCACTGTCTGGTTTGTTTCCAACCAAGCATAAGTACTTTGTTTGATTGCCAATTTGTATCAGAATTGTATGGGTTTGTATAGAGTGGATGCAGGTATATTGTAGAGTAAGTTTTTTTCTTCTTCCCCAGATGCAGTTGGTAACTGTACATGTATGCTTTTGGGGGGTGTATACTATGCCAAATTGTGTATTGTATTGGAACAGTCGTCCGTCCCCCCCCCCCCCCCCTTCCATCATTTTTGCTGACCTTTTTATTTTGTTTTTATTTTACAGTGAGGGATTTTCTAACTGAAGCAAAAGAGAGCTTTACAAAGCAATGGGATTGCGACAAACATGTAAGTATGAAGGTTAATAAAGAGGCATTATATTTGACAGCTTTGAGCGCCATATTTGATGTAAATAATGTACTTGTATGACCACTTAACAAAATTCTATTTATATTATCGTTAAATGTGTTTAGACTACCTATGTGTCTGAGAAGAAATTGGTCTCGTAACCATTTTGATCTTTTTATATGTACATGTGTACATGTATCTGCATTGTATTCCTGTGCATTTCATTATACAAGATTGTATATCAATTTCAAACCAGTCATAACAATCTCTTCACTGTTATGATGAAAATTATTTTTAAAAACGTTGGAAATGAGTTGTGATTTGCTTGTATATTCACAATTTGATTTACAATCATTTATAAATTAAAAGCCATTTAAAACGTAAAGGCAGATTGTACATTTTGTACATGTATGTACATGTATTCATGATATTAGTACAATGTGACAAAACCCACCTACATGTACATGTAAATTTATTTTATATTCTTCAGTGACCTCTAAAGGATATTTCATGAGCATACTAACTATAATGCTATAGGCGTGTACATGTATTTTGCATACTTAAAACATGCATTTCGTTGGTTCATCTTCACGGTGATGGTTATTATGGGATTCTCAATCAGGTGTGATAATGCAGACACCACGCAAATATGATAATAATTATTACATATTTGCACATGATTATGTACATTACAAAATTGGTGATTATCTGTTATTGGTATTTAGGAGACCACAGGTTTGGCTCTAACGCCTCTCAGGTATGATTGTTTTTAATTCTATGCCAACCCATTGGCCCAAATTCACAAAGGAGGTTACAAATTGAACCCATGGTTTAAATCTTCATTTACATTACCCTTGGTCTAAAATTAGCACAAAATTAGCGCGGCACAGTCAGAGGTCCAATATTAAACGCGCGCAAGACAAGTTACGCTTAATTTGTGCTAATTTTAAACCATGGGTTAACTTTAAACCTCCTTGTGGATTTGGGCCATTATCTCTTGTACTCTATAAATATACACCATACAATATTTTCTGAATACATCTCTGATTTTTATTCCTGAATATATTTTAGTAAGATATTTTCTGAATGTATTTTGTTGATTCTGCTCTTTCCAGAACACAGCTGCCCTCGATGACTTCGATAGAATACGAACCCTCGGGACCGGGTCCTTCGGTCGGGTAATGTTAGTCAGGCATAAACCTACACAAAAATTCTACGCAATGAAAATTCTTGACAAACAGAAGGTGAGTGATTTGTTTCAATTTCAAAAGTAGATTTAATTTTTTGATCTTTCATGAAAAATATGTTAAAAGTTTAAATATTTTGAAATGATACAAGGACTGCTTCTGCAGCGACTGTCACTTTCCCTAATACAGGTCATACGTTTCTCAAGGCTCCACACAAACATTTTTTTTAAAAGGGGGACTTGATTGCATGCTATGGCCTATATTCAAAAGCCCCCAGTTTAAAGATAAAGCTGAGTTCTGGTCATGCGATTGCATTGTGAAAGAAACAGTGTGGAACTGGAATCGATCAGAAAAAGTTGATCCTGTAGCATTATACCGTAAGTTTTAGTGTGTACTGCACGGTTCTGGATTCATCAAAATGGTAAGAAATTTGGCCTAGTCTTGGTATTAAAGTAATAAGCACTGTACACAGAAAGATGTACAGTATATGGGACTACACAAACATGTGGCATAAAAATTGGGCCTCATTTTTTAAGCTGTTACTTGTTATGTTTAGAATATGAAGGCATTTGAAGAGCCATGCTTTTCAGGGGACATGTTTCTCTGATGTTCTTCCATACTTGCATAATAATTAATTTTTTTATTTATTTATTTATTTATTTTTTTATTATTATTATTTTTTTTATTTTTTTTTTTTTTGGGGGGGGGGCTAAGCTACATGTACAGTACATGTATGTGCATCTAGACCTGTTTTTCAATGCAGACCTAGAGCTTTAATAGTAGCTTGCATATTGTATATTGTGCTTTGAAATAGAATTCTACTTCGCCAGCCAGAGACACCTATTTTGAAGGTACCCTCTGCTCGGAAAGTATAAATACACCCATTTCATTTTTTTTGTTAAAGTACCAGGAACTTGAGTATTAATAGTGATACCTGCACAAATCCTGGGATTTTTTTTCACACTTCAAAACATAGAGCTACTTATCAATGTCAACTGTGTGTACTGTTTTGAGGAGCATGTACATGTACATTTACAAGTACAAAAGAGTATGTTGCAGTTGGTATTTTATCAACCTTCACGCCAATGAGGAAATGTAATGATCCTGCTCATTTTTAGGTTATAAATAACTTCTTAAGTGCCTTTTCACTTGAATCTATTGTGTAAAGATTTGGGTGGGATTACAAAAATAGAAAGCAATGTAAATACGAGGAAGGTCGTCTAGATTTGTATCCTAACATTCATAATTGCTGTTTTTTAATGTGGATATTGTGTACCAATGGACATGTATCATTCTGCCAGAAATATGTCATAAAATCGTGATTGGATTATTGCTTTCGGTACAGATGTATATTTTGCACTGAGCATAACCACTTTTGGCTCGGCTTTTCAAGAAGAGAGTCTGAACTTTGAGTTGCATACATTTAGCTTTGCTAGAAGCCTGGTCTGGTATTCAATGCTATACTAATAGAATACGTAAGAAATTTACTTTAAAGTGAACTACTTAGAGCTATTAGAACTTTACATATCTCGTATTCAAATTGCATTTTGTAAGAAAAAATCTAAGTAAAATACTTACTGATATTGATAAGCATTGTGACATCACACGATCAATCAAAAGTAATGTGCAATTAATGCATTGCAATATATGCACGCTAATATAAGGCCATTCAAAAAAATATACATGTTTAGCGTCCCCGCCCGCTTCCTTTTTTTTTTTTTTTTTTTTCAAGAAAGAAACGCATGAAAACACTGCTAAAATGGATCTATTTCTGATTTAAAACAAAATAATTTAAAACTGCAGGCGGCCATCTTGAAAAATAGCCCGACTGTCTAGGAAAATTTACCGAGCGTCCATTTTGAAGAAGAAAAAAAAGGGCCTCCTCCCTATTTAAAAAAAAAAAACAGGACGCTAAACTTTTTTTTTTTTTTTTTTTTTGCCTAATTGTGCACAGGTTATGATACTGCGATAGAAGACCATATGCCTGCCAACCAAGGCCTCCAAATAATTGGCTTAAGTATGGTAGGGAGCTGTCTTAAATTTAGGGTAAAATACTTTAGCCAAAAGTTTGAACTAAATACCAAAATTGGCTTAGTATTTTATCTAAGCCAAAGACTAAGTAAAATACTCATATTTTGGGGCGGGGCTTGAAAAAACATATTTTTCCTATTTTGTGAACCAAATACCATACATGTAGGTCACACTCTTCATCAACTATCGTTAATATTACATCAAAAATAAAATGTCAGGTATAGACATCAACATGAGAGGGTTGGATAACCTGTCTGTCATGCTTAAATTGCCCTACATGTACATGTACATGCAAGTTATTTATAAAAACATGTAGTAGTACTATTCAATGAGGAGTTACTACTTAGTAATACTAGTCATTGATGGTTGTTTGTTACCCATCATTATACATTTTTGGTTATTGTTCCCCTGGTGCTATTGTCATTATGGCTAACACCTCGTTATCATGTCATCAATGTCAGGATGTGCTTTTGGTAGCATTTGACAGCTTTGACTGATAATCCCCTATCCCCCATGAAACATTTCAAGACCATCCTTACAAGTCCTTTCCAGTCCTTTCCGTCCTCCACAAGCTAAGTCATTCCTTCCCAAACACTGAAACCGCGAATGCATCGAGCATGGGGCTGTCAAGATACTGGGCAAGAAAGGGTTAATGGATTTCTGATCCGTATCGACTCTTTCTCAAGTGGACATCCTAAAGGTATGCACCTGTCTTATTGTCCTATTCAAGTAGTCATTTCTGCCCTGCTGTTTGGAGTATGCTGGCAGAGAGAGGTATGCTTTATGGGGAAGGCGAAAAACCTCGCAGAGGAATCAATTTTTTGGAGTAGGAGGAGCCCAAGGATAAAAGAAGAAAGAAGGTTGGATAGGGATGAGAGCCTTGCTCTTGTTATGAATATGAATCGTACATGTGACTTGATATGTTTATTTTTTAAAAATTATGAGTACGATGATCTTAGTGTCAATGATTTAGACCATTTGAAACTTTACTCTTATGTAATACATAAAAATATTTAACAATTGATACTGTATTCAAAAGGTTTTGTTGTTGTTGTTGTTGTAATATTAATTTCTCATGAAAAAAAGTAGAATAAATTGTAAACAAATATTGCTAATTATGCAAAACTACACCTGTTGGCAAAATAAAAATAAAAAAATTCAAGAATGTGTAAGTTTGTGGCAAAATATTAATTAAGTCATGGACACTTTTATAGGAGTAACTGCTGTACTTGTACGTGGCAACGTAACTATTATATTCACTGTACACGTAAACAAATGTAGTACAGTGTCACAGTACATTCACTGTAGATTCATTTTCTACGGGGGGTTAATATAATATACTTTTTATGTTTGGCTTCATTTATAATCATTGTCCTCTTGCAATCTTGACAACTCCAAACTCAATGTTATCATTCATCTTTTTTACCTGACAATTTTAATGGATGTCTATTATGATAGAGAGCTATCCATACAATCAATTAGGGCTACTCAATCCTAATGGAGGTGTCAGTTCTAAAAATAGCCCTTCATTACCAAGTGATACCACAATCAAATCGTGCATCATTGATTTTTGATATTACCCAACGGACGGACGTGGGCATTCTAAATTTGGACGATAATGATTTTCTGCCCGTGCCTTTTTGAGGTTTACTTACGGACAATGTCTGTATGGCGATTCTGTGCCAGTACAACAGAGATCCATCTACACAATTTGTATCCACAAATAGAACAAAAATAGCTTGAAATGACTACATTATGAATGATGGTAGTGATACCAGAAAGTGCCATTATTCAATGGTTTTTAATTGTTTTAATTAATAATATTGATGGAAAAAAAAGACATACCTGTACATCTTTACAGTATGTTGCATGAGACAGGTTGCATAGAAACGCCCTGTAGTAGATGGATGACTGACACCAACAAATCATGTCCGAAATTGTGCTGTTATCTGGTGTGTTGTCTATCATCATTTTCATGTCTAATGGTAACCAACACAAATGCAATGTGACTGTAAAAAAGGTGAAGTTTGTTTATCAATTTGGCTTGGCATGAGAGAAAATACATTCCCAACAGTTTCAAGAAAAATGATTGATATTGATATTATGGGGGGGGGGGGGAGGAAGTCCATACTACTTTCCAATAACTATAAGAAGTCTAAACATACATGTACATGTATATGTACAAGCATCCCAAAGTCATACATGTACCGTAAATAACGTATAATTTTTATTTATTTTTTTTTTTTTTTGCCGAGATTTTTTTTTTGTGTGTGTAAGATCATTACGGTAGTGTAAATTAAAAAACAGTAGGGACCTAGGATAGAACCTTGTGGTACACCATGTAATAGAAGAAAAATTGGAGGAATTATTATTATAAACTACATATTGAGATCTATCAGAAAGATTACTTTCAAACCAAGATGACAGACAAATTTGAGTGTTGTTCTAGTTTCCGAGTGGTGAGTCAACACACCGATTACCGAGCTGGGAGACATTGCCAGGCATAGCGCCAGGTGGAGGGGCATAAATTGAAACTTAAAAAAAAAAAAAAAAAAAAAAAAAATTGGTGTACCGTGTATAAACCGCACCCCCGACTTTTGAATTTTTTTCGGCGGCAGAAAAGTGCGGTTTATACACCGTTATATACGGTACATATTATTATTAAAGCAAGATGAATGTTTCAAGGTGATCCAAACCATTGTCACCATCCATACATTTTGTATTGATCTTGCTTCCCATATCAGACATTTTGACCTATTTTAAACTATTTTTTCTGTTTGATTGTTTTGTTTTGTTTTGTTACAAAGAGTGCATGACAATAATACTTCCATTAAAGATTTGATATTCGCAAAGATTATTATACAGTACAGTGCTCATGTACATTGTAGTGTGTCATCTTTTCCAGCATGATTTGGAGCTGAGGAAATGTATTCAAATTCATGTATGGTATAAAATTTCTGCATCCATAATCAGTATTACCGGTAGTCTTGTAGATGTTGGCCTAGAGTGTACCTGCTGAACACCGTTGCCATTTTAAGTTGTCTGAAATTACTGTCCATCTTTCTTTTCTTATTTGTGCAGGTTGTAAAATTGAAGCAAGTTGAACACACGCTAAATGAGAAGAAGATTCTACAAGCCATCTCCTTTCCGTTCATTGTCAGCTTAGCATACCATTTCAAGGTAAGCCATCACTAGGCCTGTATTCATCAGCTCGAGCCAAATATCCCGCTATTTCAACTATCCCAATCGCAAATTATCCAGTTAGTTCGCGTCTTCATCAGCCCGAAGTTGCAATTAGCGGGATATCTGGTCCAGATAATCATCCAAAAATGTCTTGGGATAGTTCCAAAATATCCCGCTATTTGTCTGGTGCGTCCTCACCAGCCCGAAGACTTGCACTATGCGTGAACGCTGAGCAAAATATCTCGAGCTAATTTCTCAAGGTCAAGTTTGAAGTTTCGAGGTCGAATCTCGAGCTGATAGATTTGTAACTTCAGGGTTATTTCCCAATTCAGAAATAGCCGGCTATTTGGCAATCACAAGCTGATGAAGACAGGCCTATGGTTCTGCAAGATTAATTTTGAAAATGGTACATAGGTATACCAGACATCATTAGTGTTTAGATAGTCCATGGTAGTCTACTTTGCAAGCACATCATTTATTTTGACCTTAACAATCAATTCCTGATGGCTTCATTTAGGCTAGAACCTATACCCTGTTTATATCTGTATACACTTGGTATCACTTGGTATCACACGAGGGCCCGTGGCATAAAACTTACCATTGATGGTAACTTTGCCATCAATGGCAACTTCCATGGTAACAGGGCTCATCAACCAATCAAAATCAAGGTTTCCATGGTAGTTACCATTGATGGCACAGTTACCATCAATGGTAAGTTTGTGCAACGGGCCAAGAAGACAGTCAGAGGTACAAGCGCAATATGACATTTCTTCTGCCCTGCAATGAAAGCGCATAGTGATGTGCTGGACCACCGATTATATTAGGAGGCATCTCTAGGGGAACTTTATCATCGTAAAAAACGCTGCCTATCATCGTAATAGGTGCCGAGAGGAGGCAAAACAAAATTTAGATGTCAGATGTACTTCATAAAGAATTACATCATGCATCAGACAATAATAAAAATAATACTAAAACATGTTTGTTGTCGATCTACAGTACCTTCAGCAAATGAACCTCATTGTTTACATCAATCATCTTCCAGTTCTACCCTGTGAGCATTTATATCTACCAGCACGTGAGGCAAACGCCTCCGGAAGTTATCTCACGTCATGCTAGATAATCTAGCATGACTTTTACCTCTTGTTTGTGCCATGTTCGTGCTTTGTCCTCTGTGATGCAAGCCTTTATATTTACAGTGAACAAGGGGCGACACGGCACGACCTCTGGAGGTTACCTCTTTCTTACGTTTTTTTTCAGATATAAGTCTGCAAGTACACACTCTAATTTACTGCACAAAGTAGATTGTAGCTGCAGTCCAGCCTAAACCAATCTTACGGCTTTTTTTTTCTTGTATTAAATTTAGGCCCAGCACAAGAATTCAGATTACCTTACATGTAGATGTACATTGTGTGTATCATTCACATACCGTACATGAGCCCTCAGCCATGCCCTGTATTCTACATGCAGTATTGCAATTCGCATGTTCATGACATTGTCAGACTTTTAGCGGCCTCATATTACGTATGTAAAGGCCCAGCTTTACCAGAGCACATACATGTACATGACACTCTACTGTACAGCCCACTATATCTGCATTTGTATTGATTCCTTTATCACATGCATGCCATTAGAATTACATGCACCACCCTCTGGTTGCTATGCATATGTGTTTGGTACATAGTAGGTGAACACTTGGCATACTTCCTGCACTTGGCTACAAATTATCTATTCCATATTAAGCAGGAAGATACACATGGACGTGCATTTAACAAACTTAGATAACTTTAACATAAACCATGGACTATGAACGACACATGCACATGTATAATGAAAATTACAATAATCGGCATTGTTGAGCCTTAATACATCATCACACGTACAGTATGTCACAAATTGAAAATACAGGTTCACATGTAGTTCTTCCGTTTTGCCATATTGGCCAATTGAGCTGGACATGTACATGTACTGTAAATGCACAGTATACTAGTGGAGAACAATTCAGTATTTATATACATGTAGTTGAAGATATCAGAATATAAACAAACAAATTCCTACATGTACATGTACCTGTACACTTTTAAATCTCCTGCATATTTTGTAGAATTGCATTTGGATTTAAATGAATGAATGACATTGTTTATAATACCTTGGTTTTTTAACAATTTTGCATCATTATTCAATCATTTTTATTTTATTTTAATTTTAAGTTTCAATTTTTAATTTTTTTATATTTATTGTTCAGTCATTGGAACATTTGCTATGATATACATATGATCTCCTTGTGTAAACACCTACTAGTACTATACCATACATTTATTGTTTTTATAAAACAGCTAATGTACACATTGCAAGTTGAATCCAATTATTGTAGGAATCGTTTTTGAGATCCATCCAGATTTTATTGGGTTATTTGGCTCATTATGCATACAGAGTGCCTTCTTTGTAAAAGGCACTCAGGGAGAAAGCTCCACTAGGCAATCTTACACATTAGATCTAATTGACTTTTAATTGGGCAATGCACAAGAGGTAATTGCAGCCAGTTTTCAGGCGACTTGTTCAAACAGCCCTTGAATGGGGAATGAATACACTTTCATTGATTGATGGTGCTGGCTCACATGGCAAGGTCTGTAATGAACAGTTGCACAATTAAAAGCAACATCATTTGGTTGATCATAACTTGTACATGTATTTGTACCTGTCAGTAGACTCCAATAAGCAATAGCTTCGAAACGCATGAACCCCAAATATCTACAGATCTTTTACACGATGGATACGTCCCACTTGCGCATTTCAGAATAATCACTGCCGAAGTGATGGAGGTGCTTCATGAATACATTTTGTTTGCCTCTTGAGAAGAATACTTCCACCTGTACATGAGATAAATGTACTGTCAGATGCATAAATGATTACTAATTAAATAACTTTCATGAGCACGATACCAGTATTCGTCTCGATGGGTTTTACAATTTGGGAACAAATGACCTTTATCTGCCAATGCCATGCGTAGATAGTACATGTATTTACGAAATGGCTTATATTATTGTCAAGATGAAAGAGAATATTTAATAGTTGTGGTAGTGAAAAAGGAAATTAGAATAAAATGTGTTGGTTTGGTCTTTAATACATATTTATTAGTTATACATGTACGTAAGAGAGAAAAAGCTATAAATATTGAAGAAGGGGGAAGAATAAGCTCATGGAAAAATCTTTAAATGTGTTATGCAAACAAAAGTAAATTTTACACTGCCTGCCATGCACCTGCACCAGGGTGCTACAAGAATTTTTTTCACCACTTGCCCTGTCGGGCAAGTGGGTTTTCAATTTACTTGCCCAAACAATATTTCCACTTGCCCAAAACTTTAAAGCGAAAAACCATGAAAACAAAACAACAACGGCTTATATTCTGGGGGTCTCGATACTATTATCAAAATGACTCGCTCGGTCGGATCTTGAGACCGCAGTAATAAATTGAAAACGAGACAAAAACATTCATCTGATTTATATGAGCAGCGAGTTTTAAATAATATGTTCACAATCATTAACAGTCATTATGAATAAATATCAAACATTTGACTTTTTGTACTTACTAGAAAATCCCTGTTGTTTATTCCATTCCGATTCGCACGTGTTCATTTCCCTAGAATAATGACGTCATATTTGGCGTGATTCAACCAATCGGCAATCAGAGAATAGCAAAGGCCTGTCGGTGCGGCCTGCAGAGCTAGAGAGAGAGAGCGCGAATAAGCTCGCAGCTGGTACGATCGCGCTAGCTGTCTCTAGCTAGCTCACGGCCGGCCGTGCGTGGAGGCGGAGCGGCATTCATGGCTTGAAGTGTCACTGTTGCATGCGCGCTGAGCTAGCTGAGCTGGCTAGCTGTCTGTGAAGTTTTTTCGAAATCGGAACGATCGCTTTTTTGCTTCTGGATTTTGACGACGGGTAAGAAGTTGACGGGTGAATGGTAGAGTTCTTGGACACTAGGAAATTACTGTAAAAGTATCACTTGCCCGAATCGGGCAAGTGATAATTTGATTTACTTGCCCGACGGCTCAATTTGGTTGCCCCGGGACGTCGGGCAAGCGGGTTTGTCGCGCCCTGTGCACCATCTATATGTTCATTGCACATCTACATGTAGTAGCCGTATGATAGACTTAGGGTGCGTTTAAAGGTAAAGACCAGTATTGGTAACGCCCCAATTTCAAAAAATGAAATGGAAGCTCTCATTACCAATCATGTGAAAGAATATGTTTTGACTAATACATGATGATAAAAAATTTGCCGGGAAACCGCCTACTAATTCATATATTTGGTAAATTTATTTCTCTCATGGTCGTGTGAGAGAGATAGGGTAGTCCCATATACATCTTTCTGTGTATAGTGCTTGTTAATTTACGAAGAATGGGCAAAATTTCTTTTCATTTTGATGATTCCAGAACCTTACAGATGCTAGATGCTAGATGATCAACCTTTTCTGATCGATTCCACAACGTTTCTTTCACAATGCAATCGCATGACCATTACTGGTCTTTACCTTTAAGCTTAAATTTTGAAGGCACAATGAGCGATTTGTAACGCTCATCGTAAACGCTCATCGTAATCGCAGTTCCACGGTGTACGGTTTATGCTCACTTCTCTGGCTCCTCCAGGCAATTCTCCTTGGGTGGCCTTAATTGGTCTTCCAGCTGGATTCGCAAACCTTCACTGTGCATGCTACGTAGACCCACTAGAGGTCAGTGCGTTGACCCCATTTAAACGCGTTTACATGCATCTTTTTGTGAGTTTACGATCGGTGATCGTGATCGCCGTTTTTCGGTGATTCTACAAAAGTGAGCATGGACGCAACCGTATTTTAAACTAAACTCATAACAGATGCCTGATTCTGGCCAGAAAAAGTGAAGCATAAACACGCCCTTATATATTGATAAAATGCTCAATACTAAACTGAACATGCTCAGAATACCCTGCATACTGTCTACATTTGCTCACAGCACCCTACCAAAGAAACGCAATACATGTGAACTACATGTACGTTACATGTATGCAAGGAATTTCTACTGTTGTTTGATTCCTTTGCGTCCAAATATACCCTTTTGTGTTTCCTTTTAGAGACAAGTTTTTACAAGAAATTCAGACAAGAATAGGCTAAATTTTCCCGATACTTTTCATAGATTTACAAAGGAAAATGATTTGAACCGAAATAATTCTGAAATGCACCATTTTCAAGGTGTCTGCGTCGTATATTTGTGCATTTCTGAAAAGTACCTAAACTGGCAGGACCACTCCTCAACAAATGTCAAAAATGCCAAGATACAGAGTGCATCCCCAGGAGAAAAAGAATGGTGGATTTACCCTGAAATCAAACATATCAAAGGTCAAGCACATTATCCATTCTGCTAGGTTTGATTTGAGATTAGTTCCAGAGTGATGCAACAAGTAGGAGGGACACAACTTGCGTAAAACACCGATGTGTAGGAGGTCATACACAAAACGTTTTGCCTTTTTCACATCTTCAATGTGTTTGTACATGTATGTACATATGTACATGCTAGTTGGCAGGTCCAACATATTTTGTCTCATACATTACTACTGACCTCATTCAATATTTGAGTACACTACATACTGGTAGATGTACTTCTCATCATAGTGAAATTTTCTCAATTTTATAACTCTACTAGAGCATGGATCAGACCAAATATGCAATGAAATGACACGTTTTATGTCAAGTAAAAAGTCTTTCAACACTGACAACATACCGGTACATGTATAGACTACGAGACACCAAATGACCTCGTATCTCTGACTTGCCCAAGTGCTACGTGTACAATGAGAGTACAGGAAATTCCGAGCTTCAAGATGAACTCTTGCTTTGTGGAAATACTTCTACATGTAAGAGCATTTAGTAAGTAAGTACTTAGCAGGGTCATTTCTTTGTGTGTGTGTTGACACACACTTATTGTTGGAGCATGGTCTTAAAATACTTTGTCAGCTTCTTATGGGCTATTTTTAGAACATAGTTTGTCGGCCTCTTAGTCTTATGGTCTATTTTTAGATCATCTCCCTCCCCTAGTTAGTACATGTAGAGCAGTACAGTGACAAGATGGCTGCTATCTATGCAAGTACAACTAGAATCAATTTGGAAACCAATACCAAATATATGTTGTACTGACCAGTGCTTTGTGGAAATCCACACAATTACATGGATTTATTGCTAAGAGCATTGTTTCCTTGTGCATACTGACCCATTTATTGTTTGCTCAAGGCCTTAAAAATACTTCCTTGGCTGGCCTCATGGGCTATTTATAGAACATTGCCCTCCCTTGCTTCCATGTTAGAGCCAGCGAGGGAGTGCAGTGAATCAGCATGGCTTTGGCCATGACCTCGCACAGCATTTATGGCTGAGTGCACTGATGGGTGACCCTATGCTTGTCTGTCTGCAGTACAGATAGGCCTGTTTTCATCAGCTCGAGATTGCCAAATATCCTGCTATTTGAACTATCCCGATCAGAAATTATCCAGTTAATTAGCGTCTTCATCAGCCCGAAGTTGCAATTAGCGGGATATTTTGTCAAGATAATCATCCCAAGATATCTTGGGCTAGTTTGCAAAATATCCCGCTATTTGTCCGGTGCGGCTTCACCAGCCCAAAGACTCGCACTGTGCGCAAACGCTGAGCAAAATATCTCGAGCTAATTTCTCGTGCTTGTAACTTCAGGATTATTTCCCAATTTGGAAATAGCGGGCTATTTGGCAATCTCGAGCTTATGAAAACGGGCCTTATGAGAGCTCTTCAAATCCTAGTCTGCAAGTACAGACACGGCACAGACTCTGTCTATGATATGACACCACAATTCAAGTCGGTATTACATGTAGGTTGTACATCGCACGCTCTGGCGTCAATTGCTCTGGGGTCAAATACCTAAACTAACTGAATTCCTATCCCTGAGAGCCTGAAACAAATATATGTACTATTCCTAACCATTGTCCTACTCTAAAGTAATAACCTAAAACCCAATTACAAATTTGCCTGTATCATGTCTGTGGCGAAATAAATTCTGGAGTAAATGTTGCAGTAAAGTGTCATATTTCCCTGTATTCTACTCAGAATTTTTATAAGAAATTTACCAAATTTGACTGTTGATACTGCGTTGAATAGACCAAGTCTTAACCCATCATCAGTGCTGAATTGTAGGAAATAGGCCAATGATCATTGTGGCCAGAGTCAAGACCGACCAACTAGCTTCTTACACTATGCTTGGGTCAAATACTGTTAAACTACCGGTAGAGACTTTTGCAAACTTCTTGAAAGGTCCAGGGTCGCAAGGCAATTATGCCATGATGTTTGCAGTTGGCGAAAGTCTCTGGTTAAATAGTAATAGCGATTCTCATAACAGTTAAACGACGTGGGTTTGTGCCTGCAAATTTGCATGTAAACTATTAAATAGCCTAGGAAGTAGTAAGTAAAGTCTACATGTCTGCTTCAAAAGAACAGCCCTCATCATTAGCCTCTTGGTATCTGCTCTTTGAGATGACAAAGCTTGTGCTTCTGTTCTGATGAACAAACCTCAACACAGACACTAGAGCAAAATTAAATAATTGTTTACAGTGTACGATTTGGGTAGGTCAGTGGGTTGGGGAGTGTGGAGAAGATGATAAATAGAGCCTATTGAAATGCAAAAGTCACAAATACATGCTATGCGTATTACTCGCTGTCTCACTGATTATAATGGCCTAATCCGGTTTTGCTTTTTAAAATTCATTGCATGCTTACTTCTTAAGCCCAAGTAACTGGGGATGAAAGCCATGGAAATGCATGTTGAATGAAAATAAAACAACTGCCAGTTGGTTAAAGGATGACCTATGAATTCCTTTTTTTTATAGCCCTGAAATAAAGTGAAATGTCTGTACATGTACATTCATTGTATTTCATTTGTATAGTTCAGAAACTAGATAACTTTGATTTAAAGGTACTATGTCCCATTTGCAGGCCAAAAAAATGAAAAAGTTAAATTCCAACTGCATTTGAAAGATAATACTAATTTAGAACTTCCCTAAAAAAGGTGGGGCTTGAAAATGTCTTCAAGTGGGAAAATAACGACTATTAGTTGTCAAATCGACTTTAGGGCTATAGAGCCCAAAAGTAATAGTCTTGATTTTCAGACAATTGTACCGAATGGTCATACGTTTTATGCTGCGCAAAGATTCAATCAGTTTAATCTTGGCCATCACAAGAAGTGGGTTATTGATGTAGACAAATGCTGATGTACCCTTTACAACTCTGTTCATGTATGTTATTACAAAAGAAGAAAAAATGCCAGTCAGCCACTCAATAGTGTCTGACAGTGAAGTCTAGCAAGTAAACGGTTTTCCTTGCATAATTTGAATATGAGGACACTGCTAACGTTTAAATTTCACAGATAGGACATACATGACATATTCATAATTCCTGCAAAGTTCTACAGCATTTGAGGTTTGCTGCAAAAGGGACATAGTACCTTTAACATGGAGAGTGGCTTAGAAGTAGTAGAGGTCTCAACCCACAATTCAAATATTGATCTGATAAGGCAATCTGCTTTTGAGAAAGTTATACAGAATTTGCTGTTTTCTTAAAGCCATTGTGTATTCTTGCTAGAGACATGTACAACAACTATCACAATATTATTGTAGCAGTGAGTACAGTATTCAAATCCTCTGTGCTGTGAAATTGTCTGTCTGTTTCAATGCAAGACGTAGAGTCCAGCCAGCAGCAACACAGTTATGTCATGGCAAGGACCAACTGTACCGTGCTGATGAAATGTTCACGCAAAGTGAAATGAATTTGAAATCACCCATTGGATGTCATGCGCTCGGGTGAGCAGCCTGCATACTGTCCAACGTAGCGACGCACATGCACAGCCTACGAGGGGGGAAAGCTCGACTGACTGGCTGGCTGTGTGGGCTGTATAATTGTGTTTATTTCATGTGTGTGACCCATCTGAGGTTCGAGCCAGTGAACTAATGAATGCTTCTACCTTGCCCGCCAGCCAGCCACACCGTATTGCGTGATGTGTAAATAATTGCCCGTTTGTCAAAGGCACTCACATCTTCAAATCATGACAGGGTTTCCTATACTCATCAAAAAACGTAAGAGTAGGTGTCTTTGATAGGTCCCATTTTTTGTTTACGTATTTTTGAAGGGATGTTGCCAAGGGGAAAGCTATGACAGAACTTGTCAATGAAGCTAATGAGGCAGAATCTGGATGTTCTCTGACCTCGTTACATTGCGTCTTGTCCTGATTTACATACTGTACATGTACAAGCATGGACCCAGAAAACGTGCAGCAACGCCCCTGACTGAAAGCTGTGAACATTGAAAGTCTGCCTTTTGGTTGTCCTTACCCTTTTCCCATTCCAAGTTCAATAAAGCATGAACACATTGCTTCAAGAAAAAAATATAAATAGATTTAATCTTTTGTCAATATGTCAGTGTTAGTGCAATCATGCATACACCTTCTCCTGCCAGAGCAGACATTTTGTGATGTCATGGGCATTGACGAGGGGAGTCGAACAAGATTATGCATGCTGCATGGCATGCTGTATGAATATGTGTTCTTGAAGATTCCAAACCCACCTGCGTGCACAGCAGATCAATACTGACTTGCCAATCAGTATTTCCTTTCCAATATACAGTTTGTAGATTAAATGAATAGGACATTTTAAGGTTGGCGGGGAAAATTATGGGGGGGGGGGGGCACTGGGTGCCTGAAGCGAAATAATTGCTTGAAGCATTCAACAGGTCTATGCAGACGTACTATGCATAGGTTGGGGAGCAGGTGGTGTGCACACATATGACTGTAAACTTGTTTGGTGTTGTGTAGCAATCCCCTAACAACATGTAGCAAGAAGCTTGGGCAAATTAAATAATAATATTCCGCTTTGATATAGCGTTTAATACATCGATGATGTCTATTAGCGCTTTTACAGATACATTATTACCCCGGTCATCGAATTCAGGCTTGCCCGCACACAATGTATTCACATTGCTCCACTCCCTGGGGAGCATTCCAGTCAGGCGTCATTTAAGCGCACACTTGCTCATCTAACCACATTAACTTATTAAAGTATTAAAGCATTGTTCCAATGTTCCAATTTTCGATAGATAAATGCCCTTTTAATTGCCATATTCTTGTTTTGAGTGCAGTGAAAGTACAGTTTGATCTTTACTTCAGTAATAAAAAAAATTAAAAATAATGGATATTCTTTCTACCCTCTTGACTTTAACATGTACATTATAATTAAAGTCAATGTTATGTGTTACTGTACAGCAAATGTTTGTGTTTTCCTCGTCTTTTTTTCCTTCTCTTTTTCTATGCAAGATTTAAACTTTGTATGTATCATAACAAATATTCTCTCTTTCCACTTGCAGGATAACTCCAATCTGTACATGGTCTTGGATTATATTCCTGGCGGTGAAATGTTCTCTCACTTACGGAGAATTGGCAGATTCAGGTAAGATTATATTTTTAAAAAGCATAGTTTAAGTCGGTCCGCCTCATCAATGATTCCACTAGTACCGCTCTTTAGATTAAAGGTGCATGTACAAGTAGATATTAGTGTAAATAGAGAGAATTTTGAACCAATTCTCATCACAAGGGTGGACTTTGGATTGCACTATCCTGGCGCAAACCAGAGAACGTGCAAAGGAAGGTCCACCAGCACACGTTGCATTTACACCTGCAGTCAGTTGGGACGATCTATCAGAAGACATCCCTTTCAAGAGATCTTGTTGCCATGACAACCGGATATACCCTAGTAGACATTTCCCCCGCAATATTTCAAAGCCCCTACTCAATTTTTTACGAAGAAAGGTGATCAAGGTCAAACCAATTCTGGGGTGCCAGCGTTCTCATCACAGGAGTTAGCTTGATGTATCGCGTGCTAGATCGTGGAGCATCCTCACGAGTTGCTCCAGGTTCACCATTGTGGATCTCCATGGCACGCCTTGAGGAGGACCGAGATAACATCCCCATGTCCTCATCTCAGTATATACATGTACAACCATGTACATGTATGTAGCATCACTAGCTTGATCAAAGGATGCTGGATCACAATATATCTTGTGATGAGAATGGGGTCATTGAAAGGGGAAGGGGAGAGCAGGGGGAATTTTCATCCTGTTTAAACAATAATTAATTTCTTTGCATGTAAATTTTGATTTTGATTTTTTTTTTTTTTTTTGATTTTTTTTTTTTTTTTTTTGGGGGGGGGGGGCCTTAGACTATTAATAGCATTGACATGCATCCTGACTTTCTGATCATAATTTCTCTACTGCAGTATCCATTGCTATGTAAGTCATTTTAGCAATTATCCTGTATTTGTATTCCTGAAAATCAAGCAATGGATTCTTTCGATTCTGTGAGAATTTATTTTCCGTCATCACCACTACCCAACTATACCTTTAAACGGTCAGGGAGATAAGCTGAATTTGCAACATGTATGTCCGTTATGTCTTGTGCATCAATGCCCTAGGGGGGCGAGTATCTTGCTCTTGCTTCATGCATAATGCATGAGATGTCAACCACATTCGACACCATAATTGTAGTTTCAGCAGACTCTAGTGCAATCGTTTGTGTAGTCGCTGCCCACTTGAAGTTGACTCGATAAGAGACAATGTCTGAATGGTGTCTTCAAAAGAAGCTGCTCAGGTTTATTGCATAAAAAGCACTCATTGATGAAGAGGAAGAGTTTAAAATGTAATTGGAATATTGAGCATGTGTTTCATAAACCATGGTAATGCATTGCATAATCATGATAAAACTAAAAACCTGTTACAGCGTAATTACTGAGAACATCAATGGTAATACTCAGATATTTTCCCCAATAATTCTATTCAACAAATTGAAATGGGCAGTTTTATGTATCTTTTTTCATTCAGGAATTCTAGCAATATATGCTTCATACTTACAATTTTTTCTTCATAGGGTGGGGGGGGGGGGGGGATAGGCAAAGTATACATGTGTCAAACATAGCCATTACATATCAATAATTGACAACTGTTGATATCTGGTCAAGCCAGCAGTCCCTGTCAAAATATTTAAATAGGCCAAACAATTGTTTTTTTTTAAATTAAATATTTTAGGGCACCCTCTCATTACAAACAGTCATATTTTTAGTGCAGCATTTTCCTTCAGAAATGTTTGAAAATGTATTTTTTTTTTTTTCTTCCATAAAATATATTTGTATGCCGAATGCTCTACAGTCAATAATGTATGTTAACATTTCATCTCCAGAATATTTTCAGTCTCTTCTCAATAAAAAAAGGAAAAAAGAAAGAAAACGGAAAAAAGAGATATGTGGGAAAGACGAATATCTGCAGCTTTCTGCACTGAAACTCACGGTATACATATACATGTAACTCAATCTCGCATCTCTGACTCCGCAGCCGCAGTGTAGGCCTGTAATTTCATGCAAAGACTTTTTACCTGGGGACCACGCATTCAGATGGGGCTTGTTCAAGGCGTACTCTCTACTACTAGAGTTTGGACACCACTACTGACTAGTCTAGGGCCGTACAATATGATCAACGTTTAGCATTTAAACGATTGACACGATCATGTAGGTGGATTGATTAGTAATCAGCAGAAGCTATGTGCTCTGTACATTAGGGGTTCCACGTTGCTCTACTATATTTGAAACATGAAGTTCAAATATCAATAAAGACATGTAGTAAACATACAAGGCAGCCTGTGCATGGACTGCATGATGCACAAGCAGGCCTGCGCAAAAGTACGTGTACATGTACATGCTTGCAGAGAAAATGACATGCGCGGAACCTACATTTTCTACATAAAAGTAGGACTTTATGTACAGTACATGTATGTTAATTCATCCATTTTCTTCATACTAACCATTAACCTTTAGAAGGACGAGTAAAGATCTTTGAGGTTGATTTCATACAATTTGTATACATGTATGCATGTACATATTATTTTTTTAGGTCATTAGTAGAACTCTATATTTCATGATAAACACATTTGATTGCAATTACCGTCAAGACACAGATGTAGGCCAGCACATTCTGTTACATTTCATACACTATACCAGAAACACTAACATGACATATCATGGATGCACACATACTGCATGTAGAATGGCCTACACAGCAGTATGTACGGTAATTATGTCTATTGAGCATAATCCAATCAGTTCTAATTCAGATTGCACCTGAACTTCTGAAGCACAAGATTTGATATGCCACTAAAATGGTTAAGTTTCTGTTTCTGTGCATATTTTGGGATTCTGATTCTGATTCTTAAATATGTATACCGTGTACCGTACCGTGCGTTTTTTTTTGAAGATATATAATCTTGATCCGAGAGAATCACCTAATAAATTAGAATATTAAAGCTGTAATGCAGTACTATAAGCCCCGATAGAAAAAAGAAGAAAAAATTGAATATATTTATTTATTTATTTAGACAGGGTGACTCATTATCACCAATGATGAGGAACAATAGTTTAACAAATATATATAAATATATATATGAGCAAGATGAAGTTGCTCTGACCATAAAGGAAAGGGTAACAAATAAAAGGAAAAGCTTTTTTTTGTAATTACTTGTTGATAGTTTTAAATCTTGATTGTACGGGTAGTTTAAATGTAATTAAAACAATTCTAAAATTAACTGTAGGGGCCTTGGAAAATCATAGGGTGCTTTTTGAGGGGTTATTGTACAGTTCATGTATACCGGTAATGGAAATTCATTTAATCCAACAAAACAAAAAATTCAATTGTAACTTTTGAGTGTACCGGTGTGTACAGTTTTCCCTGATATTTGATTTGATTCCCATTCTTTTGTTCTAAACGTACATGTACATGTTGTATATGTGGTCAGATATATTTCAGGGGAAATACCTTGCTTAGACTTGCCTATAAGTATCTAAAAATGAAAAAGTCTCATCTAAAGCTTTCTCAGAATAGTCTTCTCTGATCACTTATTTTTAATATAAAATTTATGCAGCTGCATCTATAGTGCGGTTGATGATTGTTGATTTGACCTTCCCCTCCCTGTATTACGTGCAGAATAATACCCATTGAAGAAAGTCACTGTGTTGGCTCGACTCGAGTCATGGATTTGGTTATGATTGTTATTTGTGCATCGTCACATACATGTATGTTGATGGTTTGCATGTACACTTGTACATGTAGATTATCTCAAATTACTTCAAAAGTGGTATAGCAACAACTACACACATTATGATAGTGACAACGGATTAGACGTGGCCATAGGCTGTCTAGTTTTCCATTCTGATTGAAAATTTTCTATTTTCGAGTTCGCAGTTATTCTTTGTTTGATATTTATCAGTATGAATATTTTTATGGGGTTTTATGGTCTACCTTAAATACAAAATACATGTATGTGTATTGAAGAAGAAAAAAGGGAAAGATCATGGACATTTTTCTTTGTATATTAGTCCGTTTGTTTCTATCCCTTTGACTACTATTAACACAAATTATCATGAATATACAGCGTATTATGCATGACCAATTTCTGAACGAGAGGGGGGGGGGGGGGGGGCAGGTTACAGACGACAAGTTATGAGGATGCCATGCATGAGAGAGACTTTGTTTTTCTAATGTACACAATAACTCCTGGTACCGGGCTCAAGTGAATGCACTCTAAAGACAGTTGATTAATATCATGCAGGGTTGCTGTCACAAGCACTTTATAATGGAATCCAGCAATGTCCCCTAAAAAAAAGACACAGCCGGTATCCCGTCCGATGCCCGTGAAATGCTCCTATACCGAGAGAGCACCACTGGCACTGGCACACAGATTGCATTTTGGAGTCTGTAAGGCCAGTGCTTTGCCATGATTATACAGGGAGCAAGCAGCCTTCACCGTATCGAATTCAAGAAAAATGAGATCAACGAGCGAGCGAGCGGCATAGGCGCAGGCAGGATGTCCTTTGTGATGAATATTGTATAATGCGTGTGAGGCTGGCTTGGCTGGCTGTCTCCCTCTCTCTGTGCAATCAATACACAAGTGAGGGAGCATTTGATGATGAATGGCTATTGCCTAGTATGACCTTCAGGAAGTCACCAACTGTCCCTGGTTATTCTCCGCTACCGCAATCCCCCCTGGTACATCTCCTCCCGTGTGTAAAGGTTATTAAACTACCATCTCTCATTTAAATTAGTCTGCAGAGATTGAACTGAACACAATCGCCAGATTGGAGGAGGAAAATCAGATTTTGCATAATAAATTTGTACAATTATATTTATTTACCTTTAGATTTTAACAGAAACAAACTGTCCCCGGTTATTCTCCGTTACCGCATTTTCCCCTGGTACATCTCCTCCCGGTGTAAAGGTTATTAAACTACCATCTCTCATTTAAATTAGTCTGCAGAGATTGAACTAAACAAAATCGTTACATTGGAGTAGGAGATTTAATTCAGATTTTGCATAATAAATTTGTACAAATTACGTTTATGTACGTTTACATATAAACAAAAACAAACTGTCCCTGTTATTCTCTGCTACCGCATTCCCCCCTGGTACATCTCCTCCCCTTGTGTAAAGGTTATTAAACTACCATCTCTCATTTAAACTAGTCTGCAGAGATTGAACTGAACACAATCGTTAAATTGGAGGAGGAGATTTAATTCAGATTTTGCATAATAAATTTGTACAATTATATTTATTTACCTTATTTAGATGTAAACAGAAACAAACTGTCCCTGGTTATTCACTACCGCATCCCCCCTGGTACATCTCCTTCCGTGTGTAAAGGTAATTAAATTACCATCTCTCATTTAAATTAGTCTGCAGAGATTGAACTGAACACAATCGTTAGATTGGAGGAGGAGGAAATTCAGATCTTACATGCTTAATTTGTACAAATTACGTTTTATGTATGTTTACATGTGAACAGAAACAAATTGTCCCTGGTTATTCTCTACCGCATTTCCCGGTGCATCTGCTGCATTTTTAGTAAAGGTTTCTAAGCTAGTGATCCCCCTTATAAATTAGTCTACAGAGATTGAACTGAACACAATCGTTAGATTGGAGGAGGAGATATAGATTTTGCATACTAAATTTGTACAAATTACGTTTATGTATGTTTACATGTAAACAAAAACAAATTGTCCCTGGTTATTCTCTACCGCATCCCCCTAGTACATCTGCTGCATTTTTAATTAAGGCTACTAAGCTATTGATCCCCCTTATATATTAGTCTGCAGAGATTGAACTGAACACATTCATTAGATTGGAGGAGAAGATATAATTCTGATTTTGTATACTTAATTTGTACAAATTACGTTTATGTATGTTTACATCTAAACAGAAACAAATTGTCCCTGGTTATTCTCTACCGCATTCCCCCTGGTACATCTGCTGCATTGTAGTAAGTAAAGGTTATTAGCTAAGATCCCACTTATAAATTAGTCTGCAGAGATGACCCAAAAAACGAGACTGAAGGAGAAATTCATATTTTACATACAAAGTGTGTACAAAATGTAAGTAAACAGAAACAATTAGGGTTATTCATTTTAATATTCTTTTCCATATTCCCACTAATATAGATCTTATACGGCATTGCAGTGAATACCTCAGTCACACCGCCAAACCGAAACCGACTCCAGACCGACTCCAAACAGAATGATTCTTAGCCATAGACTCAATTTAAGATTTGTAATTGGTCTGGTGTGGGTCTTGTCAGTGTGACTGGAGTATAAAGGTTACTAAACTAGGATTTCCCATATAAATTAGTCTGCTGAGAATTGGTTGTCCATAACTACCAAGATACACAAATGATGTAGGAGTAATTGATATTTTACATACTTACCTCTTTAATGTTCTTTCCCTTAATCCCACTGAATCACATTCTGGATTGCAGTAAAGGTTATTGAACTGATATTTATCATTTAAATTAGTCGGCTGACCATATTATACACAAAAAGTAGGCTGACAGTAGATTTTTACAGTATAAAAAATAGGATTAATACGAGCAACATACTTGCAGCAGTGCATGGGAATACTAGAATCAAATTGTCTGTGCTGTCTTATTATTTCCCCAATTCCCCTTAGTATCTCTGATTTATCATTTAAATTAGTCAGCTGACCATATAGGCAAATAGTTGGCTGGCGGAAGAATGCTACAGTATATGAAATACAAGCAACATACATGCAGCCGTGCATGTGAATAGAATCAAATTGTGCTCTCTTATTCTTTCCCCAATTCCCCTTGGTATCTCCCAGACATTGTTGTATTTGTAAGTTCTCTCATGAATTCATCTCAAGCATTGGACTGAACATAATATACACAAAGGCAAGACTTGTTTGTGGAAAAGCAAAGCAGATTTTGTCACATACATCTCTGTGCTAAATTTTTGCTAAATTTGTTTATTAAAAAATGGAAAGAATTCTTATGCTGCGAGAAATGTCTCTTTCTAGAGAAGTACATATAGAGAGATTATTAATTGAATTATGCAATACTGGTATACAGCATAGATCACAAATCTGAATTCAGTGGGGGGGGGGGGGTGATTTTTTATGGTGATTTTTTAATTGCCATAGATGCGAAGTTTGCTTTAATAAGAAATTCCTTGTACGCTTGCGTTTCTTTTGTGCTTGCTCACTCACTCTCTGTCCCCCCCCCCCCCCCCCCACTCCCCCCACTCCCCCCCCCCCCCCCCCACTCTCCCCCCACTCTCCCCCCCAAACTCTTCCCCCCCCCCACTCTCCCCCCCCCCACTCTCCCCCCCCCACTCTCCCCCCCCCCACTCTCCCCCCCCCCCCACTCTCCCGCCCCCACTCTCCCCCCACTCTCCCCCCTTCCCCCTCTCTCCCCTCTCTCCCCCTCTCTCCCCTCTCTCCCCCTCTCTCCCCTCTCTCCCCCTCTCTCCCTCCTCTCTCCCTCCTCTCTCCTCTCTCCTCTCTCCCTCCTCTCTCCCTCCTCTCTCCCTCTCCATCTCCCCACCTCTCTCTCTCTCATTTTCTTTTCAGCTCTCCACTCCCATGTATTTTTCAACCCATACTTCAGTATCTAGAAGCAAAGTAGAATGTTGTCGTATTTGAATGGATATTTTTTAGGAGAGTCAACATAATTATAATAACTCAATTAGTGGAGAAGATCTTGATTATCCTTGCTAGAGATGGAATGTTAAAATTATGCAACCTTGCTGAAAATCATTGAAACCTTCTAAAGGCTCTAGTCAAGGGCTTTAATCAAGAGTGGTAACGGAAATGCAAGGCTTCTATGACGTTCGAGTATTTTTTTCCAAAGAGAAAAGTAATGAATTTAAATCAACATTGTAAACAAAGGTTTCTCCTCATAACGCAATAAAAAACCTATATTTTTCAGTTGTTATTGAATTGAATAGAAAATGTTTCTATTGAACCCCAAAAGGCCTTTGCAGCACTGGGGCTACATTGCAGAGGAATTTACAGTTAAAATGATATTACCGGTACTAACAAATTACAACAATCATTGATACCAGTACTCATTGACCCATATCATATCTTCAATGTGAAGGGTTTAGGTTATTACACGATGTAATGAAGGTCTTCTTTTATCTGATAAATACACAGGAGAGATGCATGTACGTGCATGCATTTTGATGATATGAGCGCTCAAATTTCGATGTGCGATGAAGCAGATGATTATTCTGCAAAGATGTTCAGACTTTGGACTGGTTTTACAATTAACCTTGTATAGTACATTCAAACCATGTCTGATATGGGGCACTGTATTGAAAGGGATGGCACCTTTCATTGTCTCTCTCTTTGTAAAAAAAAAAAGGAAAAAAATAAGCATTCTGGATCAAATTTTAGCACCAGGCACTTTCCATAGAATTCTTCAGTATTCGTTCGTTACAGTTCAATGCAGTCACACCTGCAATGCCAACATCATATTATTTGACAAAACAGGTTCATTACTCCAAATAAACCAAGATTTTGTTGATCATTAGTGCATTTGGAGGTGGTTTGGCAGTTGGACCAGATGTACATGTAGGGTACTTTTCTAAGTACATTTAGATTTAAGACAATATACATGTTTCCAGCGAACAAACAACATTCTCAAGTTGTTTGTTCAATTTTCCAAGGACTTTAAAGTGTGAATATCTATTTTCATGTACAACGTACAATCCCAAGAACATTTTGTTTTCCCTGACTATTACATCTCATTCACAGTGGAATGTACAAATAGTCAAATATGTTACTTTTGTCACTTCAAAACCATTGAAAAGTCCCCAGGATCGTGTTTCCAACTATTTGAAGTTCCATTTCAGCATCATGGTTATACATGTATAACAGCTATCAACATGTATTTGGTTAAAAAGGTGCTGTGAATATGAGGACAAAAGAGCCCATTAACTGATGACGTTATATTGCACATCGAACTATGCAGACATCATTAAACCACCAATTGAAGGGAATTACCAGTGTGGAGGGATTACTGCATATTAGCATGCTAAAAATTTGGCAGACAAAATGACTATTCATTGCTTTCTTTTAAAAGGTTAATTAAATTCTGATGAATAAAGTTGGTTTCATTTTGGTAAGTCGATCCCATAGCTGAGATAACTCAGGATACTGTTTATCAATGTCAGCTAGTATATTGAACTTTTCTGTGATAACAGTACACTATCGCATATCAGTTCCTATAAATGTTGGTTATATTTAAATCATTAAAAGGGAAGTCCACTCCAAAAATAACTTACTTTCCCTGTACAATTTCCCTGACATCCAGCCAGTCTGGCTATTTTTTCAAGATGGCTGACAGCATTTATGTTTTTTTAAATTTGTAATTCAGATTAAAGATCATTTTAGCAGTACATTTTTCATGTTTTTTCATAAGATAAAAAAAGAGGAGGAGAAAAAAAAAGTAAGTGGGCGGGGACGCTAAACATGAGGTCTTTTTTTAATGACCTATTAAACCCTGCTGAACTGAAATCTGATATCTGATGTAGATATGAAATGATGTGCTCCATCATCCCACCCGTTCACAGTGTTATGTGTGAACATGGCTGTGCAAGACTACAGCATGTACTGTACATGTAATACACTAACCCTGCTGAACTGAAATCTGATCTAGATATGAAATGATGTGTTCCATCATTTCACCCGTTCGCAGCATTGTGTGTGAACACGGCCGTACATGACTACAGCAGCATGTAATACACTAACCCTGCTGAACTAAAATCTAATCCTGATATGAAGCGATGTGTTCCATCATTTCACCTGTTCGCAGCATCATGTGTGAAAGTGGCCGTACATGTACATGGCTACTGTATATTGCTGCAGTGGTATTTCTGACTACTGCAGCTTGTAATACACTAACCCTGCTGAACTAAAATCTGATGTGTCGTTCATCAGCTTACGGCGTCGTGTATGAACGTGGCCATACATGACTACTGCAGCTTGTAATACACTAACCCTGCTGAACTGAAATCTAATCTAGATATGACCCGTTCGCAGCATTGTGTGTGAAAGTGGCTTTACATGACTACAGCAGCATGTAATACACTAACCCTGCTGAACTGAAATCTGATGAAGATATGAAGTGATATTCTTCAGCCTTCGGGGCCTAGTCCACTGTACCATTACCTATCTACAGCTGCTGTTTATCAGCACTATGAATACATCAAATCTGTGTGTGTGTATGGTGTGTAGGAGAGGCAGAGGATTGTTACATGGTGTGACTTGTGTGTTATTATCTTTATCTGGTTGGATTAAAATGACCTGTCACTGTCTATCTAGACATGATTCCCATCAATCAAAAGTACATTTATTTAGATACAATTACGTACAAATATAGTCTAATATATGTAGGCTACATGTACACCAGCATGCATGATGTTTACTTTCGTTCTAGCTGAATTAACATGACCCCTCACTGTTCATCTAGACATGATTCCCATTATTAAAACAGAAGTACATTTAGGTGCAAGTACATGTACATACAAACATGTTCAAATAGTTCATGTAAATGTATGATGGCTACATCTACTTCAGCATGAATGATTTTAGTAAATTGTTCTGGCTAAATTATAATGTCCTGTGTTATTTAGTTGCATATGATTCCTATTTCAAACAAAAATATGTGTACATGTACCGTAAATAACGTTGTATAAACCGCCCTTGTGTATTAACCGCACCCCTCTTTTTCGCCCTTAAAAAAAAAAAAAAAAATTGCCGAGATTTTTTTTTGTGTGTGTAAGATCATTACGGTACTGTAAATTAAAAAACAGAAGGGACCTAGGATAGAACCTTGTGGTACAACATGTAATAGAAGAAAAATTGGATGAATTATTATTATAAACTACATATTGAGATATATCAGAAAGATTACTTTCAAACCAAGATGACAGACAAATTTGAGTGTTGTTCTAGTTTCCGAGTGGTGAGTCAACACACCGATTACCGAGCTGGGAGATATTGCCAGGCATAGCGCCAGGTGGAGGGGCATAAACCGCACCCCCGACTTTGAAATTTTTTCGGCGGCAAAAAAGTGCGGTTTATACACCGTTATATACGGTATATGAACAAATTATGACTTTTAAGTAATCTATGTAACTGCAATACATGATAGACTTCAAATATACATGTACTGTACAGGTAGGTAGACACCTACATTTACTTGTAGCCTCTAGGCCTCATGTACAGTACATCAACATGAATTATGTGTAATTAATGTTATGTATCTGGCTGAATCATGTTCACCTGCTCTTTTACATCTAGACTTTACTCCTATTCAGCAGAAATACATTTACATGTATATCTATGAAAGCTACATGGGTACAAACATGAATTTACAGTGCATGTACTTACATAATACAGGTACAAGTGTTCATTTGCATTACAATATGTTGGCGACACGGTTGATGATCTTTTCTAAACATTTCCATGTCTGCAGAAGATCACATGCAACTAGTAGACCTTGGGAAGATATATTGACTTAGCTGCAGTCTCGGAACCAGTTCCAAGAAATGCACATATTGCATGTACTGAAGTGTTTACATATTTACCTTCAAAGAATTGATGACCTGTATACTTTGTGTATACAGTCTGCCGAAGTGATAATGCTTGCCACGGAGAAGTATGTACCTTCATGCAGTATGACTGCACATGTACAATTAACTAAATTATTCATACCCCTGTTCATACCCCTTGTAAATGTTAATGTTTTTTTGGGGGTGTGTTTTTGTAACTCACAAATGCAAGGTGGACTGGTTGAATTAGGACCTTTGTTGAATACTTTCAGATGCAAGCTTTGATTTATGTCACATTCTCAACAACAACACAAATCGAAACAAATCAATTTTCACATACCGTACTTTAAAACTTACACAATTTGGGTATGAATAATTTAGTTGTTAACTGTGTACTAAACGATACTCTTAGCCCTCCCTACATACAGTACATGTATATGTTCACATGTACATACAGTATATAGGAATGATTGATGTCTGATATTCTTCTAAAAGAGGAGGAATTGATAATCTTATGTCATTGATGTATGCATTTAAATCATGCTGGTAGATACTCATATGTACATGTCTAAGTATAAATGTTAGTAATCTGCACATATAATACATTAGGGGTGCATTCCACCCAATCCTTTTGGAAATGAGAGGTAGGAAAGAGTGAACACGCGAGAGAGAAGCCGACAGCCCGGAGAGGCTTTGAGTGGTAATACACAGTAGTAGTACTAAGTATTATACATTGCATGTTATTTAGTCACTTATTTTCAGTTTATTATAATGAAGTGTTGTGATTGAATTAGGGCTGAAAATATTGTCAGATACTTTTATATTTATTCTTTATTATTCATAAAGTTAATTGCTTTGTTTCACATGTAAGAGATCATGGGGATAAAATCCCACGGTGAAGCATAGTATTTTTGATATTCTTAAACTTCAATATAATTTAGATTCTTGATTTATAAGGTGACTTCAGATCTATTTTTTGCAACCAGCAAAAATTTAAGGGCCTCAAGTTTTTAGACTTTGAGGTCAATAATAAAGAAGATTTTTGGGGACATCAGTTATGCATAAATTTATATAGGAAATAGATGATGTGCAGTCCATTTCAAGTCAAGAAAAAAGTTAGAAACCTACAAATTTGCCTACAATAATAATGGATCTTTCGATTTGTTGAAAGAAATAATCTACCCCCCTCCACCTTGAGGTCTACTTGTAATTCCATGGTTGATATGTACTCCTAATTTTGAAGAGTGTGTACTTTGCCAAGTCCTTTTAGCGCAGTGAGGATGGAATGGTGATTGTGTTCAACCAGTGTTACTTTAATAAAGGAAGACATAGTTGACAACTGCATTTCTTTATTTTAAATTTACATGTAAGGTTCATTTTACAGCTGTAACATCACGGATATCTCCAATTCCGTTTAACCGCCAGTCAAAACCGGACGGTTTTCGGTTAAACGATTTAAAAAAAAAAAAAAAAAAAAAAAAAAAAAAAAAAATCGTTTTTTTTTTTTTTTTTTTTTTTTTTTTTTTACCGACTCTGTCGGCAACTTTCATTTAACTGCGAGGTGCATTTAAAGGGGCCGATTTGTGCTTGTGAACTTGTCACAAATATTAGTAACAATGTTGTTTTTAGAAGAATGTGTAAGATCATTAATGTAAATTGAAAACAGTAGAGGACCTAGGACAGAACCTTGTGTAAAAGTTGGATGAATTATTATTATAAACTACATATTGAGATGATGAGATCTATTACAAAGATTACTTTCAAACCAAGATGACAGACAAATTGGAGTGTTGTTCTAGTTTTGGAGTGGTGAGTCAACACACAGATTACTGAGCTGGGAGACATTGCCAGGCATAGTGCCAGGTGGAGGGGCATAAATCGAAACTTCAAAAAAAAAAAAAAAAAAAAAATATTATAAAAAAAATAAAAAAAAAAAAATATTAAAAAAAAAAAAAAAAAAAAAAAAAATCGGGAAAACGAAACCGTCCAATTGAAAACGGAATCCGCCATGGGCGGTCGGATACCGGACGGTTAAACGTTTGACTACAGCACTAGTTCATTTCATTTTGTATTCTGACTGGTATGCATTGAAAACTGCTCTCTTGTATGTTGTGTGCATTATTTCCTTTTTTTGCAGACTGGTTTTTTCTCATGAAATATATCTACATTTACCTACATACCACTTTGCCATTTCTAAGATTTCATTAATTTCTGTCTTTCTCTCTCTCTTTCTGTCTCTCTCATTCTCTCTCTATCTCTCTCTCTCTCTTTCTTTATGTCTCTCTCCCTCCCCCTCTCTCTCTCTCTTTCTCTTTCCCCCTCTCTATCTCTCTTTCTCTCTTTCTTTCCCCCTCTCTCTTTCTCTCTTTCTTTCCCCCTCTCTATCTCTCTCTCCCTCTCTCTCTCTCTCTCTCTCTCTCTCTCTCTCTCATTTCATATAATGTAGGTCAGGTTGTTTTCCTCAGGGAATTTCCTGAAAGAATTATTTAGGGACACCTGAATACAATGTACATGTACATGGACTATTAAAGACGTTTTTCTTCCCTTCAAAAGATAGATACATGTAAGACTGTGCTAAGTACATGTACATATAGCTAGTGCATAATTCAAAGCATTTGAACTATCTTAACCTTAGATTACATGAATATCCAAGACGTGATCGTATTGCTTTCAGAAATGCCATTAATGCTACATGTGCAGTATATACTGTAATGTACATGTAATGAACATGTTACAACATACATTTACGCCCCAGAATTGTAATTTACTGCCCCTGTGTATCTGAAGCTCATCAGTATTATTCTGTTCACGACCATCCTGGAAATCTAAGCAGTGTACATGCACTATACAGTACAGTATCTACACTGTACATGTAGTAGAGGCCCTACATTTACATGTACACATCTAATACGGATTGAATTGCATTGGTGCACATCTGGGGAGCATGCACTGATATGCTTCGCCACCAGAAGGAGTGTAATGCTAATGGTTTCAGAATGTTCCGCTCTTTCTGTCTCTGTATGTCTGCCTGCCTGTCTCTGTCTCTATCTCTCCCTCTCTTTTTCTTTCTCCCCCTCTCTCTCTTTCTCCCCCTCTCTCTCTTTCTCTCTTTCTTTCTCTCTATGTTACTTCTTTCTCCCTCGCTCATTCTACGTGTCTCTTTCTCTGTCACCATCTTTTTTTCCCTCCCCCACTCTGTATCTCCTTTCTTTATCGACAGTATTTCTTTGTTTTGTTTTGCTTTTCTCTCTCTCCCTCTTTCTCTATCTCTCTCTATCTCTATGTTTCCCTCTCTCTCCCACACAAGCACACATATTTTCTGTTTTGCTCTTTCTCTTTTACACTAACTGACAACCAGTTTCCTATCTCTTTTTCTCCATCTCTCTCCACATCTCTCTCTCTCTCTCTCTCTCTCTCTCTCTCTCTCTCTCTGACTGTCTATAATAATTCTCTACACCGCTAAGCCCTGGCCTACCTACGCTTACATAGCGCTGACTGATATTCTAATCAGTGATCTAAAATAGACATCATTGGTAGGCATCTGGATTGAGACAACATGTCCAATTGCCTGTGACAGGGAAGGTGATCAACGCCTCTGCTGAGAGCCAGTAGGGTGTTTACTTGTATCATGTCACACAGACTTATGCCCTCCTGACTCTCAATGGTGTACAGGCGATACCAAGCCTGTGGGAAGAGCAGTGTGGAGTCTTGAACATGAACGCTAATGTTCCACTGAGTGCTGGCTGGCTTATGTACATGTACATGTATGTTTCACATCTTGCGTTTCCCCCTCCCACAGCTCCCGACACGGTCGGAATGTACGTCCCTGATCTGAACTTGAAGAGCTATCTTCACAGAAGATACATGTATACTGTAGAGCTTATTATTAGTGCGATGTTGAATATGTACTTGAAAATATGATTGTCTTTTTAACGTATCTATTTTAATTGTATAGTAAAGTGATTAAAGTAAAGCATCGTATGATAATGTTCTCTTTCTTTGTTTGATGGTAACTATTTCTTGTATATCGCTTTGTATCTAATAAAGCAATATTATTATTAAGTTCAAATAAACATGAATAAACTTTTGCATGAGAAAGTAAAATGCAAGAGTGTTACTCTACATTCCTATATTTGGTTAGTATTGGTAATGATACATATGTTTACATGTACATTTTTCCAAACGTTTTAGGAAGGGCATAAGTAGTATTTAGATGATTTGTAAAAAAAGGTCATTGTACTTGATATAAAGTACAATCATGGTCCTATTTAATCCTATTTCTCCTTGTTAGGAAATGGAATTTCTGTAAAAATATATGTACATCGTAGTTACATGTAGTTTGACACCAACATGTACATTTGTATGAGTCAATTAATTTGCCTTATATTTCAGTAAGATATATTGTAATTAATATGACCATATATCTATATTATTACTACTGTAGTCATTGGTTTAATGTTTACATGCAATGGAACATGTAAATGAGCGACAATTGTATATTGAGCAAGAGTTCAGAATTTCCTGTAAAAACAGGATTATAACATTCTTTCACTTTGGAACTGTTATGAGGCTGTAGGCCTACACTTTTTTCATATTCCTGTTCTTTTTATTAAACCATACTGGATTTGTTGCCATTCTCTGTAAGCAGAACTAAATGATTTCAATGAATATTCATCTTGCAGAACCTTTGCTCAAGATCGTGATATATTTCATTTATGACGTCTTTTTTAACCATCCCTCCTCTCTCTCTTTTGTTCCGTTTCATCTCTTCTCCTCCTGCAGTGAACCACACTCCCGATTCTATGCAGCCCAGATTGTCCTTGCCTTCGAGTACCTCCACCACTTGGACCTTATATACAGAGATTTGAAACCGGAGAACATCCTAATCCAGGAGAATGGTTACATTGCAGTGAGTGATACCAACCCCTTTACCTTTCCCTCCACTCCGCCTTAATGACATAAGGGAATGCCCTCCGAGCCCACGTTTTAGCGACATTTATGCAAGCGAGGGGGTATGTTTCGTCGTCATTGGGTGACGTCAGAGGAATATATATTTGTTGAGGATCTTCCGTTCTACGGGGCTCAGGCTCCAACTTACTCTTGAACAAATATGCCCCAGATTTCTGTGATTGATGAAAAGGGGATAGGGAGAATGAATGTTCTACCAAGGGAAGTAAAAGATGAGGGTTGGGAGAAATAAACGTAGCACTGGGTACAATGATATGTTACTTGAAATCAAGCCATTGAATTCATGAAACATTGATTTTGTTTGCAAGAAAAAATAATAATAATTACAGAATGTGCCCCATATTTGAACGGCAGAACATTTTATCGTTTGATTGAGTAAATCTCGATTTTTGTCACAAGTTCTTTACATCCTCTCAACAGACATTTCAGCAAAGATTAACGATAAACCATGTACTTGTAAGATACAATGTAGAATTTGATGTCATCAATGAAATAAATAGTAATAATAATAATAAGCTACATTAACATATATATATTGCGCATGTATTCACTCCAGGGGATACTCAAAGCACCTATAAAGTAGTGTTTAACCCAGGCTGTTGCCCTAAAGTACTAAAAATATTCAGAGAATAAATTCCTACCAGGTACCCATTTATTACACCTGGGTGGAGAGTGGCAAATGTAGATTAATGTCTTGCCAATGGATATTTGTGCCGTGGTGAGTCCCGAACCGCGAACCACGTGATTTACCACGGTGACTTTAATATCCACTAGACAACAACACCTCTCTAATGCGTAAAATCTAAGATGTATCTCAAAACTCTTTTCTTCCACCAGGTAACAGACTTTGGTTTTGCCAAGAGAGTGAAGGGTAGGACATGGACCCTGTGTGGTACACCAGAGTATCTAGCCCCAGAGATCATCCTCAGCAAGGTAAAGCCCCATTCACACCTGAGCCAGTAAACCACCCAACAGAACAGGCCTTGTTCCCATATTAAGGGTTAACCATAAAAATGCCTGCTTATTTGGGTGCTCTCTCAGCTGAGGGGGGAGGGGGTGGATTCCACCATGAAATCAACAAAAAATTACAAAAATTGGCAGAGAGATCTCATAAAAAGTATCTCATAAGAGTATCTCATAAGAAAATAAGCCCATAAGTTTTATATTTATATCTCAAAATAGTGTTTGAATTATTGGTAATATACTTGTAGTCTTAAAGTCGCTATTCACATATAAGGAATGCTCATTTTTATCAAGTAAAACTTAACTTTCATGTTGAATCATGTTTGCAATTTCACAATGCAAGTAACGTACGGGAGACACCTTAGACCTTATCTATAAAGATGCTTCTCTATTTGATATCATGCAGAAAAATGATTTCTCTTCCTAAAGGCTTTTGTTACCTGTAGACACGTGCCATTCACCTGCCATTCATGTACATGCTATTGATGTTAAAAAAAAGTTGTGGTTTATACAGACCACATCATGTGAGAATGAGCCCCGAAAAATGTCATAGGAAATTCAATGAGAAATATGTATTGTGCTTCGTTTGTCTGCATCTTCTTCTGCACAGAGCAGTGAGTACCTATTGGGGCCTTTGTTGCACATACCTATTTCTTTTACCCTCCAAATATCACCTCTTGGCATTGATTGATTCACAGTCACACACAAAATTTGTCATGCAGATTTTAGGGCCATTTATTTTATCATGTCTTCAAGTATTAACATCCCTAGTTTTTACAGTGGAAGAGCTGTTAATTGAAATCAGTTATCACATATTCAGTATTCTATTATTTGTTATAATGGAGGCTGTATGAAACTATACATGATCATGAAAATATTTTGGTCAAACCCATCAATATGTCATCTGTCCTGAGCCAGAAAGGCCTTAACTCTGTGTTTATGTATATGTATATAACTTAATGCCCTTGTGGCTCCAAACAGACAATGTACAGTTAACAACTATATCATTCATACCCTTACCAAGTTTTGTAATTTTTGAAGAATGTAAAAAATTGATTTGTCCCTGATTTATCTTTTTGGATTATGTGACAAATTAAAGCTTGCATCTAAAAGTATTAAACAAATGCCCTAACTCAAATACTGTAGTCAATCTTTCATTCTTGAGTTATGTAAAACATAAAGATCATCAGCTATAGGCTGGTTGTTTGGTTGGTTATTTTACCTGACTGCTAAGAAAGCTCTTTGAGGGACCTGGTAACGAGGATTAATGCCTTACCAAAGGGCACTAGCGCATCAACTTGGTTTCGAACCCGGGCCGTCGTATTACGAGACCACTGCTCTACCAACTGAGCTATCGCGCCTCCATCAATTTGACAAGGGGTATGGATAATTCAGTTGTTAACTGTGTGTCTTTCTCTTCTTTTTTTTCTCCATCCAGGGATACAACAAGGCAGTAGACTGGTGGGCATTGGGGGTTCTCATCTATGAAATGGCAGCAGGGTATCCCCCATTCTTTGCCGATCAACCCATCCAGATCTACGAGAAGATCGTCTCAGGAAAGGTATGGTGTTAAAGAGAAGGTGGAGTTGTGGGAAGCTGCAAAATTAGTTATACGCTTTCTCATTTTTGTCTCGCCTGCGTAGCAAAAAGCGAGACATAGGCGCCGCTTTTCCGGTGACGGCGGCGGCGACGGCGACGGCGACGGCGACGGCGACGGCGTCAACATCAAAAACTTAACCTAAGGTTAAGTTTTTGAATGTTTGGTATAATTTCTAAAGTATAAGTTCTTAGTCAATGAAACTTTGACTATAGGGTAATCAAGTATCCCCAATCATGTGAGTAGAATTTCAGATCACAAAGTCAAGGTCAAAGGTCATTTCAGGTCAACAGACTTGGACTATGTTGTAGCATCATCATCGAAAACTTAACCTAAGGTTAAGTTTTTGAATTTTTGATATAATTTTGAAAGTATAAGTTCTTAGTCAATGAAACTTGGACTATAGGGTTATCAAGTCTCCCCAATCATGTGAGTAGAATTTCAGGTCACTAAGTTAAGGTCAAAGGCCATTTAAGGTCAACAAACTTAGACTTTGTTGTGGCATCAACATTAAGATTTTCAAAATGCTTCTTCTTCGTTATTTTTCAACCGATTTTGATTCTGATCGTTTCATATGATAGGGCTAGGAGGGGGATTTAAAATTTCTACACAGAATCGTGAAATTTATTATCTACGCTAATTTATGCAAATTTATTCGAAATCACAAAAAAGGCTTCTCCTTCATTTCTCGACCGATTTTGATTTGGTTTGCTTTAAATCGTAGAGCTAACTTTGGTACACTAAACTTCTACACAGAATTTTGAAATTGTTCTCCATTAATTAATTATGGTAATTTATGCAAATTTATTCCAAAAATAACAAAAATTGCTTCTTTTCCCTCATTTCTTGACCGATTTTGCCTTATCTGGTAGAGCTAAATTTGGAACAATAAACTTCTACACAGAATTGTGAGATTTTGCTCCATTGATTATTTATGGTACTTTATGCAAATGAAATGCAATTATGTCCCTTCCAGGGCATCAAATTTCTATTTTTTGACCAGTTCAAAAGTGTACCACATAAAATTTACGATATTTGTTGTTGTGAGATGCGGATGAGCGCTACGTCATTGACGTTCTGGTTTATCATATTGAATTGCGTTATGCAGGCGAGACCGCCGAGAGCGTTTCCCTTGTTTGGGTGTTGAAGTTGTAAGACCTGAACCATATTGACCTTACTCACTATGTTTTTGTAATTTTGGTCATTCTTGGGTAAAAACTTACCATAATGATCATTTTAGGTTGGATAATTTTCCTCAATCATTATTATCAGCAAATGAGATTTATGTAAAAATGTGCCCTGATACTGGAAAAAAGTGTTCAATTTGACCCCTTTCAATAGCAAAATGGCTATTTCGGTCAATTATTGGCCAAAAGATTATCATTTGTCTTTTTTCTTTGTCCAAAACCGGGCAAAATTTTCAGTCAGAATCTATTGATGGATGGGTTCTGGCATCTTAAAATTCAATATAAAAGTGCATGTGCGCTGATATCATATATCTCATTGAATGAATTTACACAGTTAGGACCACTTTGGTCATTATTAACGGTGGCTAGCCCTATGCTGTTATGCACTGGTTAAAGAGGTTGACCCGGAACTTAAAAATTAGCCTGTCACGGCTTGCCGATGGGGGCATCACATACATGTTTATGGGGGGAGTGATTGGTCCTTTATTAATGCTGGATTTGTCAGATCAGTATTGTCTTTCAAGCTTTACTTCAAATTTCTCCAAATAATATTCATCTCCCGTCTTTTCTCCTAGGTTCGCTTTCCCTCTCACTTCAGTGCTGACCTCAAGGACATCCTGCGCAGCTTGCTGCAGGTTGACCTGACAAAGCGCTTTGGCAACCTCAAGGCGGGCGTGGCCGACATCAAGCTCCACAAGTGGTTTCAATCAACTGACTGGATAGCCATCTACCAGCAAAGGGTAGGTATTCACCTCCCCCTCACAGGTTTCTTATAAAGCTCGGGAGAGGAACACCGGGAAGTTAATTTGATACTAAGTCATTTCATCGCGGTGCTTACGACTTAGTATCAATTTGTTTGCGCCCGTCCTCTCAGGGGCAGTATAGCTTGTTTCTACACTGTTATGTTTTGAAAACTTACTCCAATAGACCAGGCTACCAAGTATTCAAAGTCATGAACACCGATGAATTCATGGGAGTGTTAACCCTTACTGTACTGGGGGGGGGGGGGGGCCTGGGAGGCCCCCCCCCCCCCCCTCCCTCGACATTTTCAGAGATTGCGCCGCAACCGCTTGGAATTTTGAATTGTCGTTTCATGACTTTTTTCCCTCTAGTCTTACGCACATTTTGATACCATATTCGTCAAAATCTGATATTCCTTTAAGGCGTTACATAACAATTAGTATGCGCATGTCATCAAAAAAAAAATTAAAAAATTAAAAATCGCATCAAAATTTGCATAAATTATCATTATTAATTACATTAAAATAACTTTTTTGTGTTAGAAAAGAAGTTTCATATGAATAATGAGTTTCAACATTCAAAAAGTAGAGTTTGACACGTTTTCTGTAAAATGCATACAAAAATTAGCGCATTTTGCAAAATTAATTAGGCCCCCCCCCCCCCCCCCCCCCCCCCCAGTCAGTGGGTGCTCAAAATAGCCCAGTACAGTAAGGGTTAAGCACTTTAGCCTTGAATATCTCTAAAAGAGCTCCATTTAAAACAAAATCAAACAAATATATTACGATTACCTAAAGAAAACTCACTTTAATTTAGGTAAAAGCAACCTTCTCTGAGGAAATTGAAAGAAACATTACTTTTTTTCACAGACCTTTTCATTTGCCTTGACTAGGGTATGTGATAATTATCAAAAAATTATATTGAATATTTCAAATGCGCTCCAAGCAAGGTACTCCAATAGTATCCTGGTTCTAGCTAGGCTAACGATTGTGATGCTCACAGCATTTTAAGGAATTCCTTCCTACAAATTAATGTCTTGCCAAAACGAGTCTTAGTTTTCACAATTAACAAATCTGTCTTGGTTTTGCCTTTGTTCCCATGCAGGTGGATGCTCCATTTGTACCACGGGTCAAGGGGCCAGGAGACGCCTCGCAGTTCGACGAGTACGAGGAGGAAGCGCTCAAGATCTCGCTCACGGAGAAGTGCGTCAAAGAGTTTGCCGACTTCTGAGCCGCCACCCTCCTCTTCTCCACTTCGTTGCCTCCAGGCGCGGGTCACTTTTTGTTCCTCATCCATTGTTAATGGGAGGACGAAACTAACCCTGTTCCAGTGTTTGGATAAACTCTTCTTTTTTTGTTCTCTCTGTGATTTATTATTGTATGTACAAAAAACAAAAAAGATATGATGGAGAAAAAGATGCGAGGATTGCCATGTACAGAAATTGTTACTCTATTATGAGAGAATTTAAAATGCAGAAGATGAAATTTAATAGATTTAAAAAGTATGAGGATATGAATTTGTGAAATAGCTTTGTTAAGAAACCATTCTACCTGCCATTACTTTATGTGTGTGCCAAAGGGCGCATGCTGGTGGATAGAAAGGGTATAGTTTTATTCATGGACACACACATGAAATAATATACGTGGGGGTGATGACTTTAGAACGTTTTGAAAGACAATCGCGGTCTCTACCTTGGAATCAACTCTACTCCTCATCAGTGTGCATGGGGTACATTCAGGCGTATATGTATATTTTCTCATTTCAAGGCAGTTGTCTGATGTTTGCGGGAAAACTTGCCCTCACTGTCCAAGCACAAATTGAGTTAGATATTGTCAAATGTATTGCCATCTTCTAATACAAGTATACTTTTCTTCTTCCTTTTTATTTTCCTTTTTATAGTCTTGCTGTGTTACAGCAGTGAACATCAATTATTAGTGTTTTGTTGCCCAATTCACTTACTAGAGTTATGTTATCACTTAGAAACTTGACCTGGACATGCCTACCGTGAAATCAATCATTACTTACTTGATTTTTGAAAGAGATGATAGTGGCTTAAATAAGGAAGACTATTTTAACAAATGAATTATATAATGGATTGGCATAGATACACTATAACAGATTCCTGATTCGGTATTGGCCTATTCATTTGCTTTTGTTATTAGGAGAAAGTAAATGTGCAAATCGATGAATCAGTTTATAATTTTTTGGCTAATTTGGAGACCATAGGGGGAGAAAAAATGGTTGCCTGTCGGTCATTTCCACGGCAGTGGAGGCTTGAGAGATCTTGTGGCTTTGTTCAAGTCTTGACCTGTATCCACCCCCCTCCCCCCCCCCCCCAAAAAAAAAAAGTTGTTTCAAGTGCCCTTCTTTCAAAAGATGCAAATCCTTGTCATGTGTCATTCAATGTGTGCTCAATAATGGTATTAACTCAACAAGGTTTAATAAGAAACGGGCAAGTCCTAGCTGTTTTGTCCCGTGCTTTACCGAACGCATCCAAGATATCAGTCCAGCTGTTGACTGTGTAACGGTTATCACCATCCTAGAGTTTGAATCAGACAAAACATGAGATGAGAGTCTTACGTCAAGTTATGATCACAATTCCGTAATACAGTTCACCAATACTTGATAACATATGGGACATCCCTTGGACTTGCCCCAATATTTATCATACGTGAATTTCATAATCGTTTCGTTTGTGCTGTCAGCCCACTCCTCTGTTTGTTTTCTGGAGCGACAAAAAGTGCTACAGATTAACATGCTGCTTCAAAGAGCTGCATTCAATATTTTATTCTTTCTTTACATGTAGATATTTCCAATATACAGATATACAAATATGGAGAATCCACCACATTGAAAATGTGTACGCAAATCACTCCATTTAGTTTCAAAATCACAGGAATAGCAGGCATATCTTTTGAATGAAAATGAAGTTGAGTTTAGGCCAAACATCTCAATCTCGAGGTCATTTTTATACAAAAGAGGAAGAAAGGGAGACTTGTTTTGAAACTGCATCAGGTCGTGTTAATAGTTATGGATGTATGCTGGTTGGAACTGGTCAGAAAGATAGTGTGTGTTTTCTCTTGACATGTTTAAAACAATTCGTTATTAAATACTGTCGTTGTGTATCTAGTTATTACAATTAGCGTTGAATTCACGTGGCTGCCCTCATTTCTTTCTCTGGCACCTACGTGTGTAACATGTTTATTAATCAATTTTGTTACCAAGAAGAATTAAATGGCATTTAAATATATATAAAATGTTGATCGTGGTCTTTTTTCATGACACATCACCAATAAGATCCCAAACAACAGATTACAAAGAGATGATAATCACTACATACGTAGATAAAATAGTAAAAGGTCTAACCAATACGTACTTGTACTGATTCATTTATATTTTTTGTAATACCTTTTTTCTCAATATCAGTATATGAGTCATTTTTGGATGCTTCATTTGTCTCTTACTACATAAATAGCTTGGTTTCCATCAACAATCCATATGTTTACCTTTTCAGGAGCGTTTATTCAATCTTTTTTCTAGGTTATGTAGATAGGACCAAAAACAGGTTTTAAAAGATTTTGGAGGAAATATGCACAGATAGACGAGGACAAATGATTTGTTGAAAGCTTCAAGAATGGAATTTGGGGTATATGTCATGGCTGTGAAGCCAGAATAGCATTAACTGTGTAATGTGTAAGGTTTAACATCCTTTTGCCTCTAAACAGACAATATTGTCATGTGGTAGCATACCTGTCAAGTTGAGTTCTTGAGGTAAAGCATTAAACTGAACGCTGTTTTAGGAATTGTTCTGTTTATGAGAATGCATTTTATTTATGTTCCATTCAACCAGTGTGCTAGCTGTCACTGTGCGTAGGTAGAGAAAACATTTTTGTTTTACTCGCTTCACTTTTTTCGTTTCATTTTGACAAAATTGTCATGAAAATCTTTATATCAATGTGACTTGTCTGTCTTTTATGTGAACTGTATATGAAACAAAATCTTCCACTTTAACAGAAAGAAAGAAAAATATTTGACGTTGCTAGCCACGGACCTATTCCAGATTTAGAACCCTATGGTAGTTTAAACTCTTTTGAAGAAACTTACATTTGTGATTGTATCGATGCACGATTAATCAGATAGATTTCAATCCTGGCATGTGCTTTTTGTTGCCACAAAGAGGTCAGTTTTATGTTTGAGGGCAAGAGCCTTTTGTGTATGATTGGGGTAGTAAGTTGAAATGTACAGATTAGAAAACATTTGCTGCAATGGGTATTATTCTGTGTATAGTTTCCCTCAATGTCACGGCGAAACAATCTGTCTGCATATGTTTATACACCAGCCTCAACCACTAAATGCACAATGCAAAAACAGTGTCAATGTTTTTATATAGGATGAATGATGTGGTCAATTTAGTCAGAAAAATGGCTTAGTAGAAAGAAGAATCCTTGTTTACTTACCCCCCTTTCCCATAAGATAGAAGTCACAGATTATTCAGGATACTTATTCACAAAAAAAGAAAACACAATATATTAATTCCTGTATAATACCTTACTAACCAATTTGACCTTTAGATTATCTTGCTGGCAAGATGCAAATTTGCACTTGTAGTGTTCCAGTTGCCATCATCTTCTTACTTTTGGGGAATTATTTTGTTTTCAAGGGGTGTGCATGTAAATGCTATGGGTATTAAACAACAAGAAAGACAACTTTGGGTAACAAGAGTATACCCATTTGGGCTAGAAATGTTTTGTACAAGATTTTAAAAAATCACATCAATAT
Organism: Strongylocentrotus droebachiensis; assembly: GCA_035222895.1. NCBI lineage: Eukaryota > Metazoa > Echinodermata > Echinoidea > Camarodonta > Strongylocentrotidae > Strongylocentrotus > Strongylocentrotus droebachiensis. The sequence continues at coordinate 66,421 of JAVYIG010004793.1, read as the reverse complement.
CATATATGTTAAAAGTATATGTCTGTTGTGAATCATATGGCCATTGACATATTACTATTCCATGAATACGTTCATACGAGTTAAGAAGATGAATACTAAACATATTATACCAAGTTATTGTAAACCTGGAGGCTATTGTTTCAAACATTTACCGGTATACCATAGTCCTTTATATCAGAAACACTGTTGTTGGTATTATCGACATGTTATCACAGCATTGCTCAATGCTGACGCTGTTTATTCTCAGAATGTAATACTGGTTGTGGTCATGCACATGCAAGCAGTCCGTTAGTCAGCATCCGTGCACTGCAAAGCTGTCTGTGTGTGAACAGCCTGCAAAATGTGCTTCTTTAGGTACATAGGCAGAGGAAACGGGCCATGTGAGTCGTATTCAAAGAGAATGGGCCATTTTCGTAATGTAAACAAATTTACCGGTAATACACAAGTCTTCTTGAAGTGCCTCAATACAAATTAGTTCATTCACCTGAGAAGAATAATAGTATTTCACTAGTCAGAACGCAAACTGCATATATTAAGTGTTGCTACGTAGGGCAGGCCATAATGTTTGTTCTTCCTGGCAACAAGTAATATATGCAGTTCGGATTCTGTCTATTGAAATACTATTATTCTTATAAGGTGAATAAAATAATTTGTATTGAGGCACTTCACAAAGACTTATGTATTAAATTTGGTTACATTATGAAAATGGCCTATTCACTTCAGTGTTTTTTAGCTTGTGGTGCTTATCCGTAAAGCTGTGTGTATTAAATCTACAAACTAGTACATGTATGTACTGTTCCCACTGCACAGCATGTTGTTCAGTGTCTTTGTAGGGTTATTTCAGTATCATAATTAGACATTTTCTATTATTCATGGTATTCTGTTGAAAATTGGAGCATGCTCTAAATCTTCAGACACTATACAGACAGGCATCAACTCTGCCTATTGTGTATTGGGTTGGTTGAAATGGAGCTATGCACCACTCATATATTGATAATGTTGATGCTGTGCAGTGGGAGTGTTCCCAAATCCTTCACTATGGGCCTATACATCATAGCTTTTTAGAACATATATCAGTGGTAGAAATCGTTCACAATAGAAAACGGCCGTAGCATCTGAATAATACATTTATATCGATATTGTTTTTTTGTATAGCTCAAGAAATGTAGATATTTCTATTGGACTTTGTATTCTCATCATTTTGTTTTAATTGGAAGACGTAGTAGTGGCCACACTCTTTCGTGTGCTCGTTCAGTTGCAGAGGTCACGTCGTATTAACGCACATGAAATTCAATGTATTGTACAAGTCGAAAACAAGTAATGTCACTGAAAATAAAGTACCATAAAAGGTTTTTAATCAACACTGTATATTTCTAGCAAAAACACTTTGTTGCACTATAGCCACAATTATCTTTGTAAAGTGTGAATATCTTAAAAAATGAGAAAAAAAAGTATTTGATGTTTATTATGATTTGTTTTTTCTTCTTGTATTATTGAGGCAGTGATGTACATGTTAGGGACACAGGGGTATTAAAGAAGTACAGGTTGTTGAGGTATTGAAAACAATTTTTTTTTTAAATGATTATTTAGAATTGATGAGTTAAAAATCAGAATTATTCGTGATGTTCATGAAACTGTACATTTGGTGTTCACTAGATTATGTCAAAAGTGTTTGTATTATTGCAAATCAATCTGCATGTGGTTTGTAGGTACTTGTTATACCTTGCCGACAGCATGAATGGTTATAATTTATATTAAGGTCTTTGTTTCCACTGTTGGCATGTAGCTCTGGAGAATTTTTAAAAATGAAAAGGGGCATATTTCTCTGCCTGTGGGTCCACCATGGACACAAAAATATATCAAATAAAGGTCGATCTGACTTGAAAACCTTTCAGAATGGTCGTGTGTTTTCACTTGCGTGCTGTGTACCGTAGTTTAACTCTGTCAAAAAGATTGTTTGTTGGTTATTGACAATTGTCCATTGGTAATATTAGCCAGTTCGTAAATAGCTTTCGGAACGCATGACCCCCAAATATCCACAGATCTTACACGATGGATACGTCCCACTTGTGCATTTTAGAATAATCACTGCGGAAGTGATGGAGGTGCTTCATGAATGCCTTTTGTTTGCCTCTTGAGAAGAATACTTCCACCTGTGTATCAGATAAATGTACTGTCGGTGCATATTCAATGAATACTGATTACATAGCCTCCATGAGCACGATACCAGTATTCGTCTCTATGGATTTTACAAGTTGGGAACAAATGACCTTTATCTGCCCATGCGCAAATAGTATTTACGAACTGGCTTATTGGATGATTTTGGCCAGGCAAAACAAGGACAACAGGACATTATTTCGAGCAGAACAGTATGTAGAAAAATAAAAAGAGTAATTGTGATTGATCCAAATCAATCAAAAGTTCCCTAACCAATTGTTCAAGTTTGCTGTCCCCTATTTCTTATGTACATAGTTGTGATTCATATTAATCGCGTATGAGTTGCGATTGATATCAACTCTCTATACGCAGGGTCCTAGTTAAAATATTTTCAGAAACAAATATGCATCTTCAACTTTGGAATAAGTAAAAAAGTAACTATGAATCATTTTACTGGATATGAGCTGGTTAGAATTTGGGTGGGTCATGAGGCTTGAGAGACATCAATATAAGCCAGTTCGTAGATACTATATGAGCGTGGGCAGATAAAGGTCATTGCTACGAAATTAGAAGTGTTAATGAAAGTTATGTAATCATTTATGCACCAGTGGTAGACTCTACGATACACTGATAGAGAGTATTCTTTTCTGAAGGGCAAACAAAAGGTAGATTCATGAAGCATCTCCATCACCTTGGCAGTGATTGTTCTAAAAAGATAATGTGGATATTTTGGGTTATTTGTAATAATGATAATAATCTTTTAAAGTCCACTCCAAATTTTATTAAGTTAAACCGAAAATGGAAATTCTTTTTGCCCAATTGATTGTGAACCCGGCAGCCACTGAGCAACGCCAGATCAACGTTGCTCTATCCCTTATTGTTGAACACCAAACAAGGTAGCAGCAACTCCCGCCTTTTAACGTCTTTTGGTATGACGCAGCCGGGGTTCGAACCCACGACCTCCCGGTTGTGAGGCGGACGCTCTACTGACTGAGCCAACACACCGGTTGCTATCTACAAACTGGTCTGTTTTGAAGTTGCTGAGGTCAGAAGACATTTAGTTATGATCACTAGGATCTCATTATAGATTGATTCACACAAGAGAATCAATGGGTACATCATAGACAGTAAATAACCTGCTGTTCACAAATGTTAAAGCAACTGGGGACGGGTGGAAGAAGGGAGGAACGATAAAGAGAAAGAGATGGATGAAAAAGAGAGTAAAAGACGAGGTCATGTATTTGCTTTGGTAAGATGGTTAGAAATGGCACACCACACCAGCAGAAGGGAACTTTACAGTGAATAAGACAATTTAATTTCTTGAAATCTTGTTAAAGGGGCAAGTCTCTTATAAATAGTGATGAGAATTCAATTATGACCAGAAAGAGTTCACAATTCAAGTCTCATGTACTTATAGTAGTGTCCAGTGCTGTACCTTTTTTTTGGGGGGGGGCAGGGGTCCAAATAAAGGATTAAAAGGCAACAAGGGTGGGATCCAATGAAAGAAATAAAAATAAACTAAGAAAGCTCCCCACCCCATGCCATTATAACAGTCAACGAATCATATCATCTCTTCATGACCAGTATTTCTCATCATTATAACAGCGATCTGTAAAATGACATGTTTAGTGACCTTATCATCGATTTCTACAACAATTGTCTCTTTAAGTCCTATTATCTTGAGCCAATCACTTCCATTCTTTGTACTGTAACCTACTAATATTACAGTGGAACGTCATTATAAAGAGCTCCGATATAACGAGGCATCTGTTATAGCAAGGTGATTTTACTGGTCCCAGCTCTTTGTATTCTTTAGTTTTTATCCTGATATAACAAGGGTCCTAATAAGGACCTCGTTATAACGAGGTTTCACTGTAGGCCCTATGTCACATCCTCCAATGATATAATCTAAGAACTCTTTACAATTTCTTCCTTAGATATCTTTGGAGAATGTTTAGTACCTTAAAGTCGCACAGAAATGAAGCGGTTGGCTCAAGTTCAGACATTCTTATCACCACTATCACATTACCTGCTGCACAATAAAAGAAACTGAATCATCTTGACATCTTTCTTCTTTGACCACATTTTATTGATCTTTATTAACATGTACAAAAAGAAATGATTTACAGTATGTACAGAAAACTATAGTGTTCTCATAATTAATAATAGCTCACTCTCTTTGGCCTTCTCATGCAAGACTTTTGACCCATGAAATGTTGATTTTGAGAATAAAATCGCAATGGTGCATGCCACAAGGGTTGGTAACGGATAAATTCAATTCTCCTCATCAAGTTAATGGCTGCTTTACCCTGGGTGGTCACTTCATATTCAAAGGTGTATAATTCATGATCACTAGTCGCATAAAAAATTACCCCCTATTTTGCATACTTTTAAGAAAATATCCACATAATATGACACCTTTTTCATAAAAACAGGAACAATATTTGAGTTGAATAAAACATTATTTTGGGATTAGTTATTGTACCATATATTGGTTTTAAAGTACCCCAATTTTGCAAAAACACTACACACGAATTCACATGTTTTTGTGATATTTCTTGCTCTATCAAGGATTGCCCCTTTTTAAGTTTCAAATTCGACAACATTTGAACAATCACAAACACCCCCCCCCCAATTTGTATTACCATGCGTACACGTAGTTAATATGAAGTGATACCACCAAGGCTCTGCATAAAACTTGATGTGCCGAATAAAACAGTACGTTACCATCGTTAGCATACAAGCTCAAGTATGACTGGCATATATTCATGTACACATACTTCACCTTTGATTAGCGCAAAGATGAACCATGTACAGAGCTCAGTGGTAATTCTTTGATCAAAGAAACAGTCTGCTTACCAAAGTTAGTCTGCTTACCAAAGTTGCCATATTAGGTATCAGTCCAACAATGCTCCAAATTGAATGAGACTTCAATCTCATCAGCATTCACATGTACAGTATGTCCTACACGTCGTCTTTGTGGAGCCAGTAGGGTGTTCTACACAGAGTTAATGCCTTTCTAGTTCCCCACAGAAAAATATATCATTTTACAATGATCGATGGGAACTTCTGTGACTGTGCTATTAGACAGTTCCCAGGTTTCATTTTGTAGAACGACACCATTGCGATTTCTTCTAAGATTAGGTTTGCAGTAGGGTCGCAGCATGCAATAAGTTCAGAATGTCTTACAATACAGTGGCAGGGAAGTGCATGTACTTTCACAAAAGTTTTCTTTACAATACCATCTGGACATTTATGCACTTTCTACTTCCAAATTAAGTTTATTCTTGCATAACAATGTCAAATATTGATCACAAAACCCAATTTGATGTTAAAACATTCTCTGAAGTATTGCATTGTTACCTGAAGAAGTTTTGGTTATCATTATCAATACTGGTTCTGTATGAGAACTTGTAACCATTCAAAGATTTCTCATCAACAGATGCCATTTTGGTTAATTTTGATTAATTTTGGAGGATAAAGACGTGTTTTTATTACAGATATCATTCCAACAGTCATGAAGGACATACAAATAAATTACTAATTCTGTCCGACTTGTCTAATTTACATATAACCAGCATTTTGTATGTACCACATGTACTTCAATTGCCTTATTCAAATCTTGTTCAAATCTACTGTAAAATTCAGTCTGTTAATTTGCAGCATTTGGAAATACAACATACAGTCTTAACTTAGAATTCAATATTGATGTGCACTGTACCTTACCTTGTCATAGTTTTTCAATATTACAGATATCTAGAAATATCATACCAGGGGGTTGTTTCACAAAGATCCTAAGTAGAACTTATCTCTAAGTTGGACTTAACAATTATGGAAAGCGGTTAGCATCATTGAAAATATTTTGTAAACATTATTTTAAAAGGCATAAAATGTTGATTAAAATAATTCATATTTTCTATTATCTTGGGAGATTTCATATTCTTGATGTGGAATTCATGAAAAGTCTACAATACTTGAATTTTGCTTTTGAATGTATTTCATTATAAGGCTACAAATGGCTCTCCATAATATTTAAGTCCAACTTAGAGTTAAGTTCGACTTAGAATCTTTGTGAAACACCCCCCAGGTAATTGAAAGCAATCACTCCCATGGTTTCATGTTTAAATCGCTAGAAAGAAAGAAATTCTCTTCAATAATGTATAACACTGAAAACTGAAACAAGACTAGACTCACTGCACAATTACACAAACAATAAATGCACTATTTCATGCTTTTCTTTCTTTCTTTCTTTTTGTTACTTTTTCAACAGAATGAAACTCAAATATTAAGCCATAAACATGAACTTTTTTTTGGCTTTATGCCATTGATTTTCTACATGTTCTGTGCCATCAAAATTATTTTTGTCACCTGAAATTTGCAACTTCAAGGAGAAGGGGCACATATCATACTTCATAGACATTTGCTCCTTCTCAATTCCAGATTTAGTCACGCGACGCAAAAAAACCTGACCCTTTTTCTAATGACATGAAAGAAGACGTTTCACGTTTCTGTAGCTTGAAACGCAAAGAATGAGTATCCACAGGACCTTTGTTTCATACATGTTGTGCGCAATTACACATACATATACATCCGATGTTTTAAAAATGATATGCTGATTTCCTCTGTCACATGTGAATTGAGCCATAACATCACCACAGAAGTGCAATGACGGGGTTAATTTATAAGATCTTTACAGGCAAACACATATAGAATGCGTTTATAATAAATATCATTTCCATAATCTGAACATGGAGTAGTATGGTCCCACATACATGTAAGTCCCAATCATGTTGGAAATGGAAGTAAAACAGTGCACTACACAAATACACCTTGGGTGTGCCACGTTTACACTGAGCACATTTCCTGGAAGCCCTTTGAGACTGTAAAACACAAAAGGATGAGATAATAATAATAATAATTAGAAGACAACTAACAATAATGATAATATTTATTATATTCTAGGAGCCATTTAGCAGACGCTCATTATTCTGGGCTAAAAATACAATGGCTTTTGCATCCTACGGGGTACCCATTTAACACCTTGGTGGAGAGTGGCAAAATGTGGATTAGTGTCGTGCCAAAGGACGTTTAATTAATGTGATGAGAAAGAACAAATAAAAAGTTAGGAAACCATACCCACCAGTCCACAAAATTACCTACAAACAACAATTCTGTATCCAATAAATACAATCACCAGGATTTTGAGTGCTAGATATTTGCATATATGCTTCTTGGCATAAATAAATGGCATCCATGAAATGGCATCCATGAAAGTAACATGAAAGTAACATGCGAAGTCCTTAACAACTGTATAATGTAAGCATTCTTACACCATGGCCACACACAAAGGTCTTACAAAATATTAATACTTTAAAAAACCAGAAACTTTTGTAAATTTTCACGAATTGCCTAGATTGCTGGAAGTGTCATGCAAGCTGCAAGAAGAATGACCAACAAAAAAATTCAGCGATTGACGCATCTTCCTTGTCCTGAATAACAATGCGCAAATGTTTCACGCCGGTTCACGAGTGAACGATGCCGTGAATTCGCCTGGATAGCCGAAATTCGTTGGCATCATTCACTCGTGGACCGGCGTGGCATGAAAATGAAAATGTTCCACGCCACAAAAATTTCTGCAATCGACACATCTTCATTGCCCTGAATAACACTGCGCAAATGTTTAACGCCGGTTCACGAGTGAATAATAATGCCCCTGAGTTTGTCTGGATAGCCAAAATTCATTGGCATCATTCATTCGTGGACTGGCGTGGCATGAAAATGAAAATGTTCCATGCCACAAAAGTTTCTGGTTTTGTTTCGCGACAAACTGAGCTAGTTTTGCACGTTTCTCAATGACACTCCATGTCTTGGACGTAATCGGGAATGCTGCTGTTGCTATCGGTGTTGTTTGGCCCGGCGGCGTAGTCCCCGGCCTTCATCATGTGGTCTTTGGCGCCGTTCGATAACGACGTCGACTGTTCCTGCTGGATGTTGGGGGCCGTGGGGGCGATGTTCTCGGAGTCGACGAGGGGTGGGTCGTCCCAGTCTATCGTGAAGCGGGTCACGCGGGGCTTGGAGTGGAGGATGTTTCTCATGACCTGAAAATTAAGTGAAGTGAAGTGAGCAAAATTAATTGAATATCTAGCACATTCATTTAATCTGTGACGACTAAAATCACTAAATGCACTTTTTTGGCTAGATACAAAACGCTGGTCTAATTATCTGCCAAAGCTTTATAAGTCCTAATCAGTACGTGTAAATAATACTTTTCTGTTCACAGGACCTACTTTTGGATTTGGTGTTGTACAAGTGTTTTCTCAAAATGATATTTAAAGCCAGTCTGCACTAGTTTGGCCAGGGGGATTAGACCTCCCTGCAAGGTAACTCACAGGAGGATATGTCATCAAATCAGCTCTCAATTAACATAAGAAAAAGGGGGATCATGGGGGACCAACAGGCACCGATTAGGCATTGTTTGCTATATAGAGGGCGCAAGTAGCTGTAAGTAGTGCACTGGGGCTTTAAGTATTTTGTTATGATTTTTTTACCAGAGCTCCTCTTTAACCTACCACAGCTAAATCACCCACCACTCCCGTATACTATTTACGCTGGTCCTAATAATAAGACCTTAGTTTCAATCAACAAGTCACAACTTCACTTAGTGGTTCACACTTACTTTTTTGGAGAGATTGCGCTTTTTGGGGGTCTGTACCAGTATGCATGAGCTCTATGTCATTTATTTCTATTTTTTTTTTATTGGGGGCTCTGGAATTTTATTTTGGGTGCCCATCATGTGTCTTGGGTACCTGTTAGTATCAAGCACTGTCTGTTTTCAATTTAGTCCTAAACTGATATCGCACTTTAAATTGAAGAAAATGAGACGCAGAATATGAGTGATCTGTTGACCTTAGCCTCAATCAAGTGATTGAGATTGATTGATTCAAAAAGAAAAAGAGAAGTACACTTTCTTTTTGTTTTTTATGCTGCCCGGGAGTTCCATTTTGTATGCTCAATATAATTTATCAATCAATTCCTTCAATAGCAGATCCGTCAAGCTGCTAAATTCTGTATAACAATATGTAAATGTATCTCTGTTAAAAGCAATAAGTTACTGCTGGAGAAGTATCTGATTGATATCAATTTTTTTTTTTTTCGGGGGGGGGGGGGGGGGGGGGGGATTTTGCTTTATGCAATTTGTTGACATTTATCACACATTATCGTGCACGTATGGAAATGATCATACAGGCCTAAAGCTGTTTTTTCTTCTTCCTGGAAGAGTAAAAATAACAAACCTTATCAAACTGAGGGACGGTAGGTTGCTTCTCCGATTCGTTGCATTCGATGAGCTCCGGGTCGGAGTACTCGTTGTTGACGTAGTAACCCACTCGGATGAACTCCTGACTTCTGTAGGAGCATGTGATGAGGACGACTGTCACCCCCAAGATGTCGCCCTGGGGAATCAGGGCGGGTTTGGGTGGCTCAGCCTGCAAGATAATGAGGGAGCAGTGGAATAGACCCGTTTACTTAACACATTCAAATTTTACGCATACTTTAAATAAAACAAAATTCTGCTTGACTACGTACATGTACAGCATTCCCCTGGCCAGACACCCTCTTCCTCCGGAAAGCTGGTTACATTAGTCATTTTGTACAAAAAGAACAAAAATCCCTTTATTCACATAGCATTTGTTATTGCAGATCTATGTTAAAGGTACTATGTCCCATTTGCAGGCCCCAAAAATGAAAAGGTTAAATCCCAACGGCATTTGAAAGACAATACTAATTTAGAACTTGCCTCAAAACGAAAGAGGTTAAAAAATGGCTTTTAGTGGGAAAATATAACGACCATTAGTTGTCGAATCGACTTAAGTGATTGCAATCACCTAAGTAGTAGTCTGATTTTCAGACTCTTTTACCGAATGGACGTTCCTTTTGTGCTGCACAAAGATTCAATCAGTTTAATTTTGGCCATTACAAGTAGTGGGTTATTGACGTAGACAAATGCTCATGTACCTGTTACAGCTCATTTTATGTATATTACCAAAGAAAAAAAGATGTCAGTCAGTCACTCTCAATAGTGTCTGACAGTGAAGTCTAGAAGGTAAATGAGTTTCCTTGCATAATTTGAATACTAGGACATTGCAAAAGTTTATATTTCACAGATAGGACATACATGACATAATCTAATTCCTGCAAAGTTCTGTAGAATTTAATTTTGGCTGCAAAAGGGACATATCTTTAAAGCACAAATTCCTTGCAATTAAATCTTTTAACAAATATTTTAAAAATTAAAAGAGTTCTCTTTTTTATTTTTCAATTATAGTTTTCCATTATAATGAATTCACTTACTTTACTTTAATACACGATGTTGTAGGTCTAAGCCTGTTCATCGATCCAGGATTCTTCCATGGTAACTGCGATTTGTGGACATCACACATCAGTCCATACTTTTATTTTACTGTCATTATCATGAGTTAAACTGTTTATTAAGCAGCTACCTTACATTATCCACCAATTCAAATCTGATTTATAAAAAAACTGAATTTCTGAGGGCACTTCTGATATCAATTTTTGTGTGCAGACATATTTACAAAATTAAATTGACTAAATCTGATAGCCTGACTTTAAAAACTGATTTAAACCAAGAACCAACCTGAAAGACGAACATGTGTCTGCCCTGTGAAACTGGGCCTACAAGAACAGAGTCCAGCGTCTGGTCATAATCCTCTGTCTCTGCAGAGCCGACATAGATGATCTTCCATTCAAGATCTATGATTTGAAAAATAAGAAAGAGCGAGAGAGATGGAGAAAGAAGGAAGAGAGAGAGAGGAAGAAACATTTTAAGATATAGAGTCTATCAAAACTAGACCTAAAGCGTCAGTCTCTGATAATATGGACGGTTGTTCCGCTGAGAATACATCTGGCTCCACTGAACACCTCTATAGAATACAGACTCTGATTGGTTTGATAGTCTATAAAGGAATGGATATTTCATTATCAAAAACATTTCCTTCCAGTCTAGTTTCATTGCGGGCAACACAAGTTCAATGTCAACTCGAGACAATGATGCATGAATTTTTAGTCCTGAATATTTCTAAAAAAAAACATGAGTAAATATTTAGCTGCAGACCTGCAGTTGCAAGTTGATAGGACTTAGACATATGTCATGATGTGCATGATGTAGACTAGGTCGTTAGGAGTAAGGAGTGATTAGACCGACGGCCGACTAGAGGAGGCTACTTGACCGACCCACAACTTCAAAATTAGTCCATGCTTTTGTCTCGACCCATATCGATTACTGTAATTCTTCTCTTTCTGGCCTCCCTCAGTCACATCTAGTCCCACTTCAAAGGGTACAGAATAGCGCTGCTCGGCTTGTGACTCTCTCGCGTAAATCAGAGCACATAACTCCAATATTGAACTCACTACATTGGCTTAAAATTCACCACCGCATATCCTTCAAAATTCTTCTCCTGTGCTACAAAGCTATCAATGGCTTAGCCCCCTCTTACCTTTCCGATCTCATATCCTTACGTTCCTGTACGTCGTCACAAACACTTCGTTCATCTTCCACATTACTGTTAACACCTGGACCCCGCACTAACACCCAGTATGGTGACCGCGCCTTTTCAGTTATTGCCCCCGCTCTCTGGAACAAACTGCCCGCCTTTATTCACTGCGCCCCCTCTGTATCTCAATTCAAATCTCTACTCAAAACCTATCTTTTCAAATTGTAAATTGCAGTTGTGCGTCGGTCAATGGAGGTGCGCACCATATTTGTCTTTATTTAGTTGATTGCCACTGTTTTTCTTACCTTATCTAGAATCTATGTTACTTTTGTATTTTTGCTTTTTCTTCTAATTTAATTCTACGGGTTATAGTCTAGTCTTCTCTTAATCAGAACACTGTGCGCTCAGAAACATCAGTATTAAGCGCCTAATAAATGTTATGTATACTATTATTATTATTATTAGACTCACCTTCCGTCAAATTTTCGGCACATTCAAATGTGATCTCAAATTGAAAAGGGTTCAGAAAGTTCGCAGGATTGTCCAAAACTGTGACATTTGTAACTTGGACTTTCGCCATATCAATCTATAAACAACCCCCCTAGACCTATGTCTTAAATGTCGTCAAAGCAAGAATCATTCGCAGTAATATAGAGGAAACAATTATCAAAGTCAAAGTATTTGTCTATCTTCAGATCTTTCCATCAGCGCTTCACTTCAGCGGGCGTTCAGTGTGAAAGGCGGCAGCACGTCAGGCGTAGGCCTACCACTGAATTAATATCCGGCCTCGGCCTCCTCGAAAATATGCGATAAATTATATCTGAAGGATATAGTCTAGAGTCTTTAGGGATTAGCTCACAAAGTTTGTAACGAAAACTTCTTCACATGTCCACTGACAATGTATGATCACATACAAGTTAGTAAGATTCCTCTTTCTGGTTCGGAAGATAATATTTTACCAAGAGTTTCGCTTCGGGTGGTGAGTCTCTTGAATTTTCCCTAAATGGCGCAAAATAATGACTGCCGTTTTGATAGATGAAAGAAAGAATCAAATTAGATATTGTTTTTAAATTATTAAATATTTTTTATTAAATTGTATCGTTTGAAATAAAACAAAATAGATATTTTATATATTTTAACAAAATAAATTAACTAAACAACTCACATTTATTGGTATTATATCCCCCTCAAAAAAACAAACCTGGTACAAACAATGCACAGCTGGAAGGTAGCGCGCGCGCGCGCCCATGACATGACCAGGCTGCAGTGTACGAATCATGGTCCATGGCCTAGATGAAATTATGCAGGAGGTTGCGAAATACATGAAGGGATAGCTGAGTTCTGTTTTCAGACCGCAAATGCCTTCAAAGTGCATGGTTATTGCTCTTATTCTTATCTATGACATTTATAGTGCCCTTTTAGAACCTAAAATTGCAATGAAGGTAATTTTAGACCCCAAAATGTGTGAAATTTAGACAATACGATGGCAATTCCAATTCAGCTCCACTTTCATAAAACACGGTGACCATCAACTAATTATTTAATTAAAAATAACCGTTACATGAGCTGGCTAATTGTGGGTAATATAAGCAACATGAAAATGCCAACAAAAAGCCAACATCGGCATTGGCTGAAATACGACGTAAAAGGCGTTATTTCGTTTTTTTTCAACGGTTTTTTTCAATTTTTTCACTATATCTATAATTTGTGATACTAGCATGCACAAGTATTAGAAATCGTAATATTTCAGCCGTCTCTGACCCGATTTTGATCCAACAAAGATGATTTTGTCATTTAAATATTATGTTCTTTCAAATTTGACACTCAGTTTTGCATTATTTTTTTTTTTTTTTTTTGAATGATATTTTATTTCCTTCCTCATAATTTCACATAACAAGAAATTCACATAACAAGAAATTATCAAAAAAAGCAATATAAAACAAGATCTTTGATACAAGACACTTCACAAGTTACATCAATCAAAAATTATTTTGTGTAGCGCCCTCTGCAACAGAACTCAACTATCCCTTTAATAGATACTGCCATCACTGCTTGCGCTGTTCACATCCAAGTGATTAAAATCGATAAGAGGAACTTTATTTTTTATTTTTCCAACTATACGCTCGTTCGCGTTTAGCTTCAATATTTATGTTTCTTATTAAAAGTATTTCATGAACTAGATTGGGCTTAAAAAACCCCATCAGTTTTGGTTTTTTCCCTCTTTATATGTAATTTTTGCACTGACATTGGAAATTCGTTTTATTACAATATGCCATAAAACATTGGAATTCCCTTTCCAATGGTATACATGAAATAGAAAGCTTTGCTCATTTTAAGAGGAAATTGAAGGAATACCTAATACTTGAGAGTCAGAGAAGAGAAGCGAATGACATGTTATAATGATTGAAATTTGTATTCTTCTGCCTTTTTAATTTCTTATATATTTATGTATCGTTGTACGTTATAGAAATTCTACAAGTTCATCATTATTTTCCTCTTCTTCCTCCTCCTCCTTTTCCTCTTCTCCTTAAGTTCTTTTTCTTCTTGTACTTATTATCATTTCTATCATTAGTTTTATAATGTTGTTATATTAACTTATTTTGTACATGTCTGTAGGGGACCCTATATAGGCCTACTGGGCTCGAGCTGTCGTGGGTTATCCTGTTCAAGCTGACTTAATTTTGATCTTTTATTATTGTATATTGTTGTATATTGGAAGTTTGGCGAATAAAAATCAATCAATCAATCATGCAACCTCACAAATGTTCAATCTAAAATGATTGTTATTTATTTCAGACCATCACTGTGACCACACCCTACTGCAATTAAACGATGCAGTGTCTTGGACCATATCAAGAGAGAAACAAATATTGAAACCATCCCTGGCTGATTAATGTATAACTACACTTTCATGAAAATGTAGGGGTATTTACCAAAATAAATGTCTAAACAATAACGTATACTTTCGTTTTGAGGTTTTATCTTTGTAGGTGCATGCCCCTTATGTCAGGAAAGTGCCATTAAAAAAAAAAAAAATCCGATCCCACTTTCAAGATCCTCCGCGCCTCTGGTAAACGCCAGAATGGTATCGAAAGTTCCCTTGAGAACACACCACTTATCATATGGGTTATTGGTTAACTCAATGTAGTGGTCACACAAGTTAATTTTACTTATATAGATACTCGATTGGCTCATTTGGTTTTTCAACTTTGAAAAAGTAGGCCTAGGCCTACTTATTTAATGAAAATCAGCAGATATAGGAAGGCATAATAGGTAAAATGTTGTTTCTGTCACCCGCAAGGTCAGACCCAAGGCAATGGGCGATAAATCGCAAAATCTCGTGCCCGTATAGCTGGCATATATATTTTAAAAACATAAAGTAGGCTTATTTTTTTATTTATAAATTCATTAATTTATCTATTTGTTTATTCATTTATTTATCAATCAACCCATTATTTTTATGTTCATGTATAGTTTATTAATTCATCTAATTTAAAGATATTTCTTAATTAGGTCTATGTATCCCCCCATACTTCTGATGAAAATGTGACATAACTTTTATTACTGTTGTTCATTTTGTTTCTTTGAGTGTGCCGCGTGTGTGTTTGTTTTTGCCGTTTTTCCACTTGCTTCTCCGCCATTGGAGGCGCGATGGCCGATGGGTCAGTGGTATATAGACAGTGGTGGATCCATCCGGTGGCGAAGGAGGAGCCCAATTCGTGAGAAGAATTTAGCGGCGACTTGATTTTGTTTTTTGAGGCCGCATCCTATAATCAAGCTTCGCTCATGATTGCGGTCTCCTGCACTTTTTTAAATTGATAGTTTGGATAATACTTTAAACAATATGTCATACAAATTTTAAGTTTTGTTTTTATTTATGTATATTATGTAAAAAAAAAAAAATTGACATGAAGTTATTATTATTTGTATATTTTGTATTATACCTAATTATGTTTATATGTTCTTTGTTATTCTGTTATTATATTTTGAAAAATGCAGAAATAAAATAAAATAAAATATATAAGACCACAATTTTTTTTTTAAATATGGCTCGACGGGGGGGAGGGGGGGGGGTTGTATTTTTTTTTTTTTTTTTTTTTTTTACTCAACACCGTTTTGTTGAAGATCAGCCATAGACGAAAGACTTCATGCATGGCTAATTGTCAACGAAGCGGAGATAAGTCTAAAAATTGTCAATTCTGCTTGTTGCTACGGCAGGCAGCCAGTGAAAAAGAATTCGTTTAATAATATTATGGAAATGCAAGCATTACTTGAAACAAACAAACCTCTGTTATTCCTAGCTCATTTTTCCTGATTGAGGTGTCATATATGGGCAGAAAATGAACTTTCTAGAAATGTGATTTCCTCTTTGAAATTCAGATACCCGGTCCGCCCAAGAAGTGACTTTTTGGTTCCCACTCTTCAACTTGATTTTAATCGCTCATGTGTGAAATGTGCATCATATAAGTTGCATCAAATGAAAGGGGAGGATATAAGCTTTACAAATATGTGTCATTTATTAATAATAATTGTGATTAGATTAGGTCTCGATAATAATTCTCGGTTCCGTTTTTTCTGGGACGCACTGTATATATATATATATATTCGTAAACACATCAGCGTACCACCGATATATACCGGTACGATAAAAAAAATATAAACAAATCCGTACAGATCAGAATTAGAACGACCACGCCCAGTAATGGTCATGCGATTGCATTGTGAAAGAAACGTTGTGGAATCGATAAGAAAAGGTCGATCATCTAGCATCTAGCATCTGCAAGGTTCTGGAATCATCAAAATGATAAGAAATTTGGCTCATTCTTCGTAAAGTTACAAGCACTATACACAGAAAGATGTATATGGGACTACCCTATCTCTCTCACCAGACCATGAGAGAAATAAATTTACCAAATATATGAATTAGTAGGCGGTTTCCCGGGAAATTTTTTATCATCATGTATTAGTCAAAACATATTCTTTCACATGATTGGTAATGAGAGCTTCCATTTCATTTTTTGAAATTGGGGCATTGCCAATACTGGTCTTTACCTTTAATCTCTATGACCACGCCCTACTTCTCGCTACTACGTACAGTATACCTCTGCATTGCACTGTTTTGTCTTTACATTTACACTGTCTACTTCTAGCTCAAAATCACTCACATGAGATGACTAACATTGCTCTCATTGTTATCTTAGTCTAACTAAGATTGGAAATCAATAATAATTGATTAACCTATGTTTAACAGTAATTTCTCCGCACATCCTGGATGATACATCGACTCGACCGAGGGCGAGGTGAGAAATATTCTTTTTCTGACTGGTCGAATGCCAGTTTGAGTTATCACTTTTGATTATGTACGGATATACGCCCAGCTGTGAGCTAAATTAACGTGATGCCGACACTGAGTTGTGTCGCGTTTTCAGTGTGACATGTTCATAATGTGGCATGGCCATGGTCATGGAGGAATGCTTGTACTTGGTAATTTACGAAATAGATCTATGAAGAATATCACAAGCCTTACTTGACATGTACTCGCCATGTGTGGAGAGCCATGTAAACAAAAACAAAGCACAAAAGTCACAAATGTGAATGTACAAAACTGCAACTAAGCTTCCTTGGCTTTGCATGGTCTGGGGGCTTTGCTGGAGGAGTCTTCTTTCATTTGTTTGTGCAACACAATTTTATTGGAAACAATATTTAAAGGTAAAGACCAGTTATGGACGTGCGATTGCGTTGTGAAAGAAACGTTGTGGAATTGATAAGAAAAGGTTGATCATCTAGCATTTAATACTTTGGTTTTTACTGGACCTAAATTTTGGAACTCTCTAGGCTCTAGCGTTAAGCAATCTGTTAGTCTCTCTTCATTTAAGTGTAAACTTAAGGTTTATCTTCTCGATAAATACTGTGACTCATAGAGTAGTTCATTTTTTGTAGTTATTATGGTGCCAAGATATATTATGTATTACTATAAATGTAAATTTTCTTCTTGATATTAATATGTGTCTAACTGAATATTTTCAGATTGTCAACCTCTTATTCCCTCCCCCTGTTGTCTTGTGCCCGTTGTGTGCTGTGCCTATTGTCGATGTGCTGTAGTCTTCTATTATTTCTCATATTTTCTCTTTTCTCCCGTCTTGTCTAGTCTCGTCTCTCTTTTTGTTGTTGTTGTTGTGTGTGTGTACACTTCTTGTTTTGTTATACCCCCTTTTCCCTATTGTATTCTTAGGTAGTCACAAATATCTATTCATCATGTTTTATACGGTTCAGAGGGGACCCTAATAATTACAAGCTCTGCTTTTACCAGGGTCTCCTCGTCTTTCTTTTAGTTAGCTATGTTTTTTTATCATTATCATAATTTGTTATTTTGCTTTGTAAATGTGTTATGATCCAATGTTATGCTCTGTATGTCATTTGAAAGAAAGACGAATAAAATCTTATCTTATCTTATCTTATCTTATCTTATAAGTATCGGTGTGTACTGCAAGGTTCTGGAATCATCAAAATGATAAGAAATATGGCCCAGTCTTCGTAAAGTTACAAGCACTGTACACAGAAAGATGTATATGGGACTATACGCACACGTGTGCGACACGTGTGTTTATCTCTCACAGACCATAAATAAACTAATTTACCAAATATATCAATTAATAGGCGGTTTCCCTGCAAAATTTGTATCATGTATTAGTCAAAACATATTCTTTCACATGATTGGTAATAAGAGCTTCCATTTCATTTTTTGAAATTGGGGCGTTATACTGGTCTTTACCTTTAAACCCAAAATGAGATTAACTGATCATTTATTACAACTTGCAGGAGTGATATTTTTCATATATAGCTCCCAAATAGGACTGATGATAATGTACATGTACTGACATGCGATGTTGATCCTGTTGTGCTGGTGTATATAACGATATAGTTTACAGTGTAAGAAAAAGGCTGTGTCCCCACTTTTTCAGGTACCCCCAAAAAGCCCATTTTTGCATAGGAAAAGTGCATGCCCTTATTCTTTGCTAATAAATTTTCCAATCCTCTGTTTTCATCTCTGGTGAGTTCGTCTTTTTAGGTGCAAGAAATTCCCCTTTTCACATCTGATATTTTTGACCTATTTTTACTTTGACACCTGCCCTTTTTCCTTTCTGATAAGTACCATATTTTCTTTTTTATACGAGTCCCCCTCTTTTTAAAATGCCCCTTTTTACATTTGATAAATGCCCCGATTAAAATCTGATAGGTGACCTTTTCCTTGAACAGATTCCCCATTCCCATTCTCACAAGTTCCTTTTTTCATCTCTGTTGAGTTTCCCTTTTCAGGTGCAAAAAGTGCAATTTTCACCTCTGATAATTGCTCTCTTTACTTTGACACAAGCACCTTTTCTTTTCTAATAACAATGTCCTTTTCCATTTTTATAAGTGCCTACTTTTGCTTTCTCCATAACATGCACCCCTAATTCAATGCGATTTAGAGCCCCATTTTCTTTAATTTTCCCTAGAGCTTGCTTGCTACGCTCGCTCGCATTTATAGGTATTATAATAATGTTACTTATAAAAGAACTTGAGAGTCTTTCTTCATTAGATTGTGATTAGTACTCGATCATCAGGGTTTGTTTTTTTGTCTTCTTTATAAGATGTAAGTCTTCTTCACTGGGACCTCACCTCTTAAAATATAATATTCAGACCATTACACCCAACTGCAAAGTATGTTTCTTACTTAAGCAGTATCATGTACCACGTAACTTGACTTACTTACTTGACTTAGGTGCATGAGACGGTGTGTCCCCTTGGAAATCATGCTCCATTCTGATCTGTCCTAGGCTTGTTGCTCTGCCTCTTTGTGTGGATAATCCCACATCGCATTGAACCTGGTCGTTCCATCTCTTTGGAGGGCGTCCCGAGGTCTGCATGCATTAAAGTCATTCTAGTATGCTTGGTATGGTAGGCGGTATGCGGCGTGCGTACAACATGGCCAAATCATTTCAAGCGACGTTTGGTTATTTCCTGGCAATTGGTGCTTGGGATGTTCAGCCTCTGCCTGATCTCTTTGTTCCTTATCTTGTCTATTCAGTGAACTTCAAGGATGGTCTGGAGACCCCTCATTTCAAATACCTCAAGCTTATTTCTATCTGATTTTCGGAGAGTCCAGGATTCTGCTCCATGTGTGGCAATAGGGAGGATAAGTGCTCTGTAGATCCTGACTTAGAGTCTCCTAGAAATATCTTGGTTGGACCAGATGGCATTTTTCAGCTTTCCGAATGCCCAAGCATCCAGTCTTGTACGTCTCTTCACGTCCTCTTCTATGGAAGGAACTATGCTGCCAAGAAAGACAAATTTATACACTTTCTCAATGTTGGTGTTGTTAAGTGAAATATCTTGTTGATCCTCTGTCATGACTTTGCATTTTGTGGCATTGATTTTCATTCCCCATCTTCTACATGCCTTCTCCAGTTCATTTGTTGAGATTTGGAGGTTTTCAAATACGAGTTCCATGAGGGTAGTGTCATCTGCATATCTGATGTTGTTAATACGCATTTTACCCATCTGTATACCACTATCTAGTTGTTGGATGTCCTTCATCACATATTCCAGGAATAGGTTGAAGAGACTTGGAGAGAGGAGGCAGCCTTGTCTTACCCCAGTTATGACATCAAACCATTCATTTATCTTTCCATTCACCATAACAGAGGTCAACTAAGGACTTGTCCACTCCAATGGAACGCAAACATTTCCAGAGAGCATCTCGCCATATGGTATCAAATGCTACTTTAAAGTCAACAAAGTGGTATCCTTCTTTCTCTGGCCTTTTTGATGATCTGTCTAGCCACAAACACAGCATCTTGTTGTGCCCCTACAACTTCTGAATCCACATTATTCCTCGGTCAGATGATTCTCAATGGTTCCGTGTATTCTCATGAGGACCATTCTACAGAAAACTTTCCCGGGTATGGAGAGTAGCGTTATAGCCCTGTAGTTTGATGGCTCCAGCTTGTCTCCTTTCTTAAACACTGGAGTGATAAGACCCTTGCTCCAGTCTTCTGGGGTTTCACCTTTTGCACCATTGACGATGCTGCATGTATTATTTTGAGCAGGAGTTGTCTCATTGGTTGTCCACCAGCCTTTAGAGATTCGGCAGCCATTTTGTCCCAACCGCAGGCCTTGTTGTTCTTCAATAGTTTTATTGCCGCCTCTACTTCTTCAATTGTGAAAGGTTCACTTGGGTTATCTGTAGGTTGTGGGTCAGGTATAGTCTGAAGAGCATTTTCATCCCTTGCGTGTTTAGGTGACCGCTAAAATATACTTTCCAGCATTTCAACACACCTGCGGGAGCAGTTTTTAATATGCCATCCTTGTTCTTTATGGCAGGTAACTCAGCAACAACTCTTTCACCAGAAATTTGTTTTTTGCGTGAGCTAATTCTATTTCTTCCACCTCTTTGCTGAAACAAAGACTTTTAATCAACATTCATGGCTACATTTCCATGCACTGTATTATTATTAAGTGTAGGCTACTCTCCTTTATATGTTTATCTCTAGCTCTAGCAAGAAGCAAGTAGCTGACAGCCCTTGGAGGTGCAGAGATATCAGGACCATGGCATCTGGATGTAGCAGCGGGGAAACCTTATCAGAACCAGAACCAGCAGAAGGTGACTTAGCCAATGCGATTTCTCAGGGTACAGTGACTGAAGAGATACTAGAGAGATGTGCTCAAGAGGGTCATATTGATGTCCGAAACAAGGAAGGACAAACACCGTTGATGCTCGCATGTTTGAAAGGTCTGGAGGATGTCGTCAAGTTCCTATTAGCAAATGGTGCCAACCCCAATTCCAAGAGCTCAAAGGATGGTAACACTCCTTTGCATTATGCATGCATGTTAGAACACACGCTAGGCAACGCATCCTATCATGAAAGACTCCTTGAACAAGATAAATGGAGAACCCCCAAAATTTCTATTGTTAAGATTCTTCTGAATTATGGAGCATCAGTTCAGAACAACATAGATGGATGGAGTCCAGTATGTGTAGCTGCATATTACTTGCTGAATGACTTCGTTGACTTCTTCTTGTTGATGGGTGATGATGATATTCCTTTGGAAGACAAGATCAAAGCTTCTGAATTACTTGGAGTGTTACAGGCTACTCTTGGTGGTCAACGGGACACCAACGATGCTTTTCACTCTTTCTGCAGAGCCATAAACTTACAAGAAGGGGCAGGAGTAAATGAAGGGAAAGTTCAAAACTCAGAACTTGCTGCTTGCTTCTCAAAACTCTCTCTAAAAGAATTCCACAAGCTGGAGGAAATCAAGTCAGTTGAATCATCTGAAAGTGCTTTGAAGGCCCATGCATTTTTGGTTGGTGAGAAACTATTTCCTCCAAGTCTCAAGCAGAGTTATTTCTTCCCATCCCTTGCATACTTTGCACATTGTGTAATGTATGAGGAAAAGGTAGAAAGAGGCTTTCAAATATTCTCTCATGTCCTTGATTCTGAAAGATGTGGAGCAGCTCTGCCAGGAACAGTACTACAGCAGTTATCATATGCGTATATGTTCCACATGGTGTCTTACAGCTGGGAAGAAGGAGAACCACGGCCTCTAGTTCGTCAACTTAATAAGGATATGTTGTCTGCATATGTTACGATATTTAAGAATGTACACATTGATAGTCTGCTGAATGTGTGTCATTCCCTTATGCAGAGGTTTAGTGTCATACTTTTTTCAGAAGCCATGGACTGGTCATCTCGTAAAATTTTGAAATCCACCTTGCAAGATATAGAGAACTTACTGAGTGTCATTCGAAGTAGAATCCTGAGGGAAAGGCCTGACGAGTATAACAAGATGCCTTCCCTAACATTTGAAATCATGAATCTTGTGCGGAAGGATGAGGGCGTACTCTTTGACTGCATATCATTTACAAGGAATTGGTGGCTTGTGAAAATAAGGTATATGTTGCTCTGGGTTCTGCCATTTGACAATGCTTCTTACCAGGATAGGTCCACTGGCAACACCCTACTGCACATGTTGGCATACTCTACATTTCCAGCAATTTGGAAAGGATGTGTCAAAAAAGTCATGAAATGTATCCAGGATCTTGCTCGGGCCTTCATACGTCATGGATGTTCTCTAGAAGCAGTGAATGAAGAAGGTCAAACTGCCAGAGACATTTTGCATGAGTTTGACTTGAAGAAGAAGCCAAATTTTAAGCTGATTGAGTCATTGCTGAGTCCACCAACCACAGTTCTACAACTGCAGGAAACAGCTGTCAGAGTAGTCCTCCGACACAAGATCAACTACCAAGACATCCTTCCTCGGAGGCTGCATGAGATGATGGAAGGAGTTACAGAATCGGACTTTGAGATATTTAAGAAAGTAAGAAAATTTCACAATGGCAGTAGTGAAGAAAATAGTGACAGCGAGGATAGTAGTGACAGTAGTGTAGAAGATAGTGACAGCAACAATAGTAGTGACAGTAGTGAGAGTACTGAAGGCAGTGAGTGACAGTACCAAGCAAAGGTTGAGTTGTGGTTAAAGCAAAAATAATATGTATGTTTGCTAACTAATGTCCACAGAAAAAGGAATGTTTTTCAGATGCCCTGATGTTCGAATTATGACTAGAAATAGCTTAAAGTTTCGACCAAACTTTCTTGCCAAATGTGAGTAGTTCTATATACTTATTTCTGGGGGGGGGGGGGCGTCGATCTAGTGAATTACCCCTCAAAGCATTTGTCACATGGTACGTGAGACTGACCTTGTTGGTCTCCTGGGCTGTATCAATTATGTAACACATGTATAAACAACCTGTTTTCAATTGTTTCTTTAACATTACAATCGCATGACCAGAACTGAAATTTATCTTGAATGCAAACTGACTCGTCTGACCAGGGTGAAGGACTACTGAGCAGTGTGTTTTGGTGCATCCTCACAAACCAATTCTTTATTCCTTACCACTGCTTCTTTTTTGGGCTATTTTCATTCTGCCTGCCTCTGATTGCAATATTCATTTTTTAAAGTCTAAAGTACATATAGCTACAAGTTCAAATCGTGTTATCAAATTCTGACTGCATAAATGTTATAGTAACTTGTATCATTTGAATTCTGAATTCTGTAAGTAATCATCAACATCTCATTTCCTCTTGGCTATTTGAATTAAAAGAGAGATCAAACATGAAATGTGAAAAATCATGTTTGTACATGTACCTTGTAGTAGTCAGAGTTTATTTGATATAATTACCTTAATTTGCTGTCTGTATATATTGAAAATAATTGTGACCAAAAGCAAAGTGATTTATTACTCTGTTAATGTGTAAGCCTATTTTGTGTCTGCTTGATATAATATATGTTGCCATCATTGCCATGTACTAACAGATTTCACTGAGTCATGAAATATTTTTCAATTATAATTTGCCTGGATGGTTTTGTTAATTAGTTATATAAGTATTATTTTATCTCCCTATATGTTTCAGGCCCAATAAAAGATGTGTTGTTTCGGAGTTGAAAGAAAGAGAGAATACTGTTATATTTCAAACTATGTATGATTTTGCCAGTTTGGACATCTCATAGCTCCCTTAATTGAATTCAAAAGAACCACTTTGTATTTAAATGAAGGCGCATTCAGATATGACACAGCAAAACACTGTTTTTGGGGTATGGTTACGTAAAGTGTTATATGCTACACATTTCTGTTTGATTTCCTTTTTCTTTTACATTTTTCAAAATATATAACAAACAAAACATTGCAAATTTTACACATTTCAAAAGAATATAATGTCAAATAAAGTAACTAATCGAAAACATCAAACAGGAGGGTTGACTACCCTCAATGGATACATAATAATACGAATATGCTGGAACAAATATTGGTAAAAGGGGAAAGAGAGAGAGAGAGAGAAAAAGAAGAAAAAAAGAAAGAGGGGGTGTACATCAAGATTCACAGTTGTATGTGGTACAATGTAGTTTAGATCTCGGTGAATATACCATTGTTTTACACGTTACATCCGCAGGGGCTCTTTTGTGGCCGTTTATCACTTCATAGCTGAACGAGCCTTAAGAGTTCAATGTACAGTATCTCTGGAATTGAATGTTGACAACTCAATAATGTATATACATGTATCACATTTCTTGGGATACATATTCATTGACAGTCTGTGTGTGCAGTCAATATTTTGAATAAATTATTTTGAAGTTCCTATATAATAGTCAATATTACATTCGACTTAAACCAATTGTGACCTATAGGCATTATTAATTAGCCTATAATTAGTTCTTGATATTTTACTGTGTAGAAGTGAATTATGTACATCAATTACAGTGTTATTGTGTTGATTGTGGCCCAATTAGTCCTAGATATATTTATGGCAAAAACAATGCAATGCATGCATTTGTACAATATCAAATTGGGCATAGGGTCTATATCTACTTGTTTGTGTATTTGTAATTAGGTAAATGATACTTTATTAAACAGATTATAGTAAGAAAATGTAATGAAACAATTCATTTTGAACATGTTTACTGATGTATGTATTTGTAACAGACAGTTTTGAGAGAGAGAGAGAGAGAGAGGGGGGGTTGTGGGCGGGATCGAGAGGAGTTGTATTTGTAGTTTAATTGTAATTTAATTTAGGAACGAAATCCAAAGAAGAATATATATTTGCCAATTTTCCAGTTTTTTTCAGCCATGCAGTCGTATACACATAAAGGAAAGAGATATGAAGAGAGAGAAAGAGAGGGGGGGGGGAGATAGATTGACCCAGAAAGAGAGAGAGGAATATAGATGTAGAGTGGACGAGAAAGACATTGATTTGGGGAGAGAGAATGACGGGGGTATGAGGAGAACTAAATGAGCAGAGCCCCCGGAAGCTCTGGGGTTTTAGGCCTTTAATTACGAACAGGTGAGCATCCAGGGGCCCACCTTAGGGCCCTTGGTGGGGTCCAGGGGGCAGAGCCCCCGGAAGCTCAGGGGTTTTAGGTATTTAATAACGGTCAGATGAGCATACAGGGGGCCGCCTTAGGGCCCTTGGTGGGGTCCGGGGGCAGAGCCCCCGTAAGCTTTGGGGTTTTAGGCCTTTAATTACGAACAGGTGAGCATCCAGGGCCCCGCCTTAGGGCCTTTGGTAGGGTCCAGGGGGCAGAGCCCCTGGAAGCTCTGGGGTTTTAGGCATTTAATTACGGTCAGATGAACTTCCAGGGCCCCGCCTTAGCCCTTAGGGCCCTTGGTGGGGTCCGGGTGGCAGAGCTCCAGGAAGCTCCACTTCCGTCCTTTGCAGGAAGAGTCACTTGGTGTACTGTAAACCCAATCATTGGTACATTGATGCCCTCTATGATCTACGATGGCATACAACGACAAGTGAACACGATACGTGTAGGTTTCTTTTCTCAGCACAAGAGGGCAACACAAAGCCAGCTAACTGTCTCTCTAAGTATCAGAAATTATAACTGAAGGCCCACTTTGATACTGAATTGAAATGCCAACTTTCCTTAAATTATTGTCACCAAGTAAAGGAATTTCCAAGACAATATGCTAGTGTTCTCTAGTTTTCATCCTTTATTGAATAGTATTTTGATATTGTATGTTTAGATTATGATGCAGTTCTTGGGTAGTACATGACTTTGTGTGAGTAATCATATCTTCTAATAGTCTAATACGAGTGCATCACAGAGTTTCTTTGTGCGGCGAACACAAACAGACTACCCACATTTTCGAAAAATGTGGGTTCTGTTTCTTAAAACTTGTTGTCAATAACATTACATTAAAGTTACATTAACTGTTGAATGCTATTGACCCCATGTCATTTGAGAGGCTGGGAGCAAGTTTGTCAAAGAAATTAAGCATTTGTTATTGCTAACAAGTTTTATGGAACAGGGGTCTGGACTAGAAACAAACACTTGTTATCAAATTTCATGGCTTCATTTCCATGCACTCTATTATTATTAAGTGTATATAGGCTACTCTCGTTTATATGTTTGTCTCTAGCAGGAAGCAAGTAGCTGACGGCCCTTGGAGGTGCAGAGATATCGGGACCATGGCATCTGGATGTAGCAGTGGGGAAACCTTATCGGAACCAGAACCAGCAGTTGACTTGGCCACTGCGATTTCTCAGGGTCCAGTGACTGAAGAGATGCTAGAGAGATGTGCTCAAGAGGGTCGTATTGATGTCCGAAACAAGGAAGGACAAACACAGTTGATGCTCGCATGTTTGAAAGGTCTGGAGGATGTCGTCAAGTTCCTATTAGCAAATGGTGCCAACCCCAATTCCAAAAGCTTAAAGGATGGTAACACTCCTTTGCATTATGCATGCATGTTGGAAGACACACTAGGCAATGCATCCTTTCTAGAAAGACCCCTTGGACACCAGCTTGAACCAACAAAATGGAGAACCCCCGAGATTTCTATCGTTAAGCTTCTTCTGAATTATGGAGCATCTGTTCAGAACAACATAGATGGATGGAGTCCAGTATGTGTAGCTGCATATTACGAGCTAAATGACTTTGTTGACTTCTTCTTGTCGATGGGTGATGATGATATTCCTTTGGAGGACAAGATCAAAGCTTCTGAATTGCTTGGAGTGTTACAGGCTACTCTTGGTCAACGTCCCATCAACGGTGCTTTTCACTCGTTCTGCAGAGCCATAAACTTAAAAGAAGGGGCAGGAGTTAATAAAGGGAAAGTTCAAACCTCAGACCTTGCTGCTTGCTTCTCAAAACTCTCTCTAAAAGAATTCCACAAGCTGGAGGAAATCAAGTCAGTTGAATCATCTGAAAGTGCTTTGAAGGCCCATGCATTTTTGGTTGGTGAGAAACTATTTCCTCCAAGTCTCAAGCAGAGTTATTTCTTCCCATCCCTTGCATACTTTGCATTCCGTTTTGTGTTCCATCAGGAAAAGGTAGAAAGTGGTTTTCAAATATTTTCTCATGTCCTTGATTCTGAAGGATGTGGAGAAGCTCTGCTAGGAACAGTACTAAAGCAGTTATCATATGCGTATCATTTCCACCTAGTATCTTACGACATCATGGATAAAGAACCAGAACCTCTAGTTCGTCAACTTACGAGGGATTTGTTGTCTGCATATGTTACAATATTTAAGAATGTACACATTGATAGTCTGCTGAATGTGTGTCATTCCCTTATGCAGAGGTTTAGTGTCATACTTCTTTCAGAAGCCATGGACTACTCATCTCGTAACACCTTGAAATCCACCTTGCAAGACATAGAGAACTTACTGAGTGTCATTCGAAGTAGAATCCTGAGGGAAAGGCCTGACGAGTATAACAAGATGCCTTCCCTAACATTTGAAATCATGACGCTTGTGCGGAAGGATGAGGGTGTACTCTTCAACTGCATATCTTCTTCAAGGGATTGGTTCGTTGTGAAAATAAGGTATATGTTGCTCAGGGTTCTGCCATCTGATAATGCTTCTTACCAGGATAGGTCCAGTGGCAACACCCTACTGCACATGTTGGCATACTCTACATTTCCAGCAACTTGGTGTGGATGTGTCAAAAAAGTCATGAGATGTATCCATGATCTTGCTCAGGCCTTTATACGTCATGGATGTTCTCTAGAAGCAGTGAATCATGAAGGTCAAACTGCCAGAGACATTTTGCATGAGTTTGACTTGAAGAAGAAGCCAAATTTTAAGCTGATTGAGTCATTGTTGAGTCCACCAACCACAGTCCTACAACTGCAGGAAACAGCTGTCAGAGTAGTCCTCCAACACAAGATCAACTACCAAGACATCCTTCCTCTGAGGCTGCATGAGATGATGGAAAGAGTTACAGATTCTGACTTTGAGTTAAAGGTATTAAGAAAATTTGACAATGGCAATAGTGAAGAAAATAGTGACAGCAACGATAGTGACAGTAGTGAAGAAAATAGCGACAGTGATGACAGTAGTGACAGTGAAAACAGTAGTGAGAGTACTGGAGGCAGTGAGTGACGTACAGTACCAAAAAAAAGGTTGGGTTGTGGTTTAAGCGAAAATAATTTGTCAGTTTGCTAACTAATGTCCACAGAAAAGGGTATGGTTTTCAGATGCCCTGGTGTTCGAATTATGACTAGAAATAGCTTAAAAGTTCGACCAAACTTTCTTGCCAAATGTGAGTAGTTCTATATACTCATTTCTGGGGGAGGGGTGTGGGGCTCTCGATCTAGTGAGTTACCCCTCAAAGCATTTGTCACATGGTACGTGAGACTGACCTTGTTGGTCTCGTGGGCTGTAGTAATTATGTACTACACATGCATAAACAACCTGTTTTCAATTGTTTCTTTAACATTACATTCACATGACCAGAACTGAAATTTATCTTGAATGCAAAACGACTCATCTGACCAGGGTGAAGGACTACTGAGCAACGTGTTTTGGTGCATCCTCACAAACCAATTCTTTATTCCTTATCACTGCTTCTTTTTTGGTCTAAAGTACATTTAGCTACAAGTTCAAATCGTGTTATCAAATTCTCACTGCATAAATGTTACAGTAACATTTGAATTCTGAATTCTGTAAGTAATCATCAACATTTTATTTCCTCTTGGCTATTTAAAGTAGAAGAGAGATCAAATATGAAATGTGAAAATTACAGTGTTTGTACATTGTAGTAGCCAGAGTTTATTTGATATAATTACCTTATTTTCCTGTCTGTATATATTGAAAATAATTGTGACCAAAAGCAAAGTTAATGTATAAGCCTATTTTGTGTCTGCAGATATAATATATGTTGCCATCATTGCCATGTACTAACAGATTTCACTGAGTCATGAAATATTTTTCGTTTATAATTTGCCTGGATGGTTTTGTGATATAAGTATTCTTGTATCTCCCTATATGTTTCAGGCCCAATAAAAGATGTGATGTTTCAGAGTTAAAAGAAGAAAAAAAAGGATACTTTTATATTTCAGACTATCTAATGTATGATTTTACCGGTTTGGACATCTCATAGCTCCCTTAATTGAATTCAAAAGAACCACTTTGTATTTAAATGAAGGCTCATTCAGATATGTCACGTCAAAACCCTGTTTTTTGTTATGGTAACGTAAAGTGTTATATGCTACACATTCAAGTGTATCTTGATTTGATTTGATTTGATTTATTTATTTCTGTTTTATTTTGTTTTTCTTTTACATTTTTGTCTCGCCTGCGTAGCAAAAAGCGAGACATAGGCGCCGCTTTTCCGGTGACGGCGAGTGCGGCGGCGGCGTCAACATCAAAAACTTAACCTAAGGTTAAGTTTTTGAATTTTTGATGTAATTTATAGTCAATGAAACTCAAGTATACCCATTCATGTGAGTAGAATTTCAGATCACAAAGTCAAGGTCAAAGGTCATTTCAGGTCAACAGACTTGGACTATGTTGTAGCATCATCATCGAAAACTTAACCTAAGGTTAAGTTTTTGAATTTTTGATATCATTTTGAAAGTATAAGTTCTTAGTCAATGAAACTTAGACTATATAGGGTTATCAAGTCTTCCCAATCATGTGAGTAGAATTTCAGGTCAGTAAGTTAAGGTCACAGGACATTTAAGGTCAACAAACTTAGACTTTGTTGTGGCATCAACATCAAGATATTCAAAATGCTTCTTCTTAGTTATTTTTCAACCGATTTTGATTCTGATTGTTTCATTTGATAGGGCTAGGAGGGGGATTTAAAACTTCTACACAGAATCGTGAAATTCATTATCTATGCTAATTTATGCAAATTTATTCGAAATCCCAAAAAATGCTTCTTCTCCTTCATTTCTCTATCGATTTTGATTTGGTTTGCTTTATCTGGTATAGCTAACTTTGGTACACTAATCTTCTACACCGAATTTTGAAATTGTTCTCCATTAATTAATTATGGTAATTTATGCAAATTTATTCCAAAAATAACAAAAAATGCTTCTTCTCCCTCATTTCTTGACCGAATTTGATTTGGTTTGCCTTATCTGGTAGAGCTAAATTTGGAACACTAAACTTCTACACAGAATTTTGAGATTTTGCTCCATTGATTATTTATAATACTTTATGCAAATGAAATGAAATTATGTCCCTTCCAGGGCATCAATTTTTTTATTTTTTGACCAGTTCAAAAGTGTACCACATAAAATTTACGATATTTGTTGTTACAAGATGCGGATGAGCGCTACCTCATTGCCGTGCTGGTTTATCGTATTGAATTGCGTAATGCAGGCGAGACCGCCGAGAGCGTTTCCCTTGTTAAATATATATAACAAACAAAACATTGCAAATTTTACACATTTCAAAAGAATATAACGTCGAATAAAGTAACTAATTGAAAACATCAAACAGGAGGGTTGACAAAGTAAGCAAAGCTTGATAGCATGCCTATCCTCAATGGATACATAATAATACGAATATGGTGGAACAATTAGTAAAAGGGGAAAGAGAGAGAGAGAGAGAGAGAAAGAGAAGAAAGAAAGAGGGGGTGTACATCAAGATTCACAGATGTATGTGGTACAATGTAGTTAGATCTCGGTGAATGTACCATTGTTTTACACGTTACATCCGCAGGGTTCAAGGTTCAAGGTTCATTTTATTTCTTTCTTTCACAACATTTTTACATATAATAATAGAACAAAAAACAGCATAAGAAAAAAAAAATTTAAGTGCAATTTTAAGTCGATATATAATCCAAATGAAAGAAAGTGGAGACCTTAGAAAAGCTGGGCTTGTAAGAGCAAGGTCCCCATATAACATAATCCATTAATGTTTCACTTTTAAAAAAAATTCAAAGTTATCAAAAACTACACATGATTAAATATGGGGGAAATATTTACAAAAGGGATAGCTTGAAATGTGAAAAGGAGAGGATGAAAATATATACAAAGGGATCAAGAGGAAAAAAGCAAACTGGAACGAGAAAAACAACAAAACAGAGAAAAAAACAGAGAAAGAAGAAATTATATGTATATAGGGGAAAATGGTATTAGGTGTAAAGAAAAAGAAAAAAATAGAAGAGAGGAGGGGGGGGGTGAGAGAATGTGAAATGCTGACATTTATATTGAATAATCAAACATAACGAAAACAAAAAGATAATGCACGTTATCAATAACAATTGATAAATTATTTCCTAATATCATTTCTGGTGATATAATTTTTACGTTAATTGTCGACATAGTTACTCAATAAATGTAATTTCAATTTGCGTTTAAAACCAAAGACACTGACAGATCTAGTTACATTGATAGGGAGTGAGTTCCAAAACTTGGGACCAGTACAAGCCAGCGTATTCAGAGCAAAAGCAGTTCTTACACGTGGAATATGAAGTGCAGTTGCCTGCCTTGTATTATAGCTATGAATTTGATTGTTCTTTCGAAATATTTGTATTAACACATTTGGGAGAGTACCATTTTCAAAACCATACATAATTGCGCCTAACTGTATAAAGTAAATGTCTTCAACCTTCAATAGCTTATTACTGTAGAACAAAACATTAGTATGAGCACGATAGCTCGCATTAAAAACAACTCTAACCACCCTCTTTTGGGCAACACAAATCTTATCTAATTGTGTTTTCAATGACTTCCCCCATGCCAGCACTCCATAATTGAGATAAGGCAAAATTAAAGTAGAATACAAAATAAGCAAAATTTCTTGTGGGACAAAAGAACTTAATTTATAAATTACACCAGTATTTCTAGACACGACTTTACAAATATTAGTACAATGAGATGCCCAAGACAGCTTCTCATCAATATGTAGCCCAAGAAACTTGGTGGAAGTTACTCTCACAACATTAACATCATCAAAAAAAACATTTCCAGGTACATCCTTCAGGGAGTTACTAAAAAACATATAGTTTGTCTTTTGAAGATTCAAGGACAACTTATTTGCATGAATCCACAAAATAACTTTTTTTAATTCAATATTAACTGTATCTAATAAAACTTCAGGGTTTTTATGAGAAAAAAATACACTTGAATCATCTGCAAAAAATATGAAAGATAGTATATCAGATGAAAGATAAAAATCATTAATATATAATATAAAAAGAAGGGGGCCAAGAAGGGACCCCTGAGGGACCCCACAAGATATAGTTTGATGACTTGAGTCAGTTCCATTTAATGATACATATTGTTTTCTGCCTGTTAAATAGCTCCTGAACCAGCTAAGAGCGATGCCCCTCACTCCATAATATGACAATTTACTTATTAAAATTTCATGATCAACCGTATCAAACGCCTTAGAGAAATCCAAAAATATACCAATTGTATGAAGGTGATCATCTAGTGCTTGAGCAATTTTATCAACAAAGTGTAAAATTGCATGTATAGTGGTGTGCTTTTCACGAAAGCCAAATTGGAATTTTGAAAATATTTCAGTCTTTTTTTAAAATATCACTGTTCTATCATATATAAGTTTTTCTAAAAGCTTTGAAAAGGATGTCAATAATGAAATGGGTCTATAATTACTTAATGTTTGAGGATCACCCTTTTTAAATATTGGCACTACCTTAGCAATTTTCATTTGTCCTGGTACAATACCAGATAAGAAAGACAAATTATAAATATGAACAAGTGGTATCACAATTCCATGTATAATATCCTTAATTAATTCATTTTTTATGCCATCAAAGCCAGGACTCTTATTACTTTTAAGCGAACTCACAAGTTTAAACAATTCTATTTCATTTGTGGGCATTAAAAATAGGCTATCTATATTGGGTTCTTGCATAAACTCAATAAAACTTTTCTGACATCTAGGAATAGAGTCCTGAAGTTTCAGCCCGACATTACAAAAATAATCATTAAAATTGTCCACAATAATTTGTCTATCTTCTACGGAACAACCATTCACATTTATACATTTGATATTTGTAGTTTTTACTGATGGCTTAAAAAAACTTCTAATTACTTTCCATGTATTCTTAATATTATTAAATGTCATTTGAAATTGAGCAGAGTAATATTTTTTCTTAGCAACACGCAATACAGAAGTAAGAGTATTTCTATAATTAGAATACTTTCTCCACAAAAAATCAGAGCTTCTCCTTTTATATTGATAATACAACTTATTTTTCTTAGTAATTGACCTTAATATTGATTTAGTTATCCATGGCATACGAGGAACTTTATTATAATTCTTCTTTTTATATTCAACCAGAGGAACATTCTCACCATACAACAACATGAATTTATTAAAGAAATTATCAAAAGCACTTTCAACATTTTGGTCTGAAAGAACATCATTCCAATCAGTTGCAATTAATGCCTCTCTCAATTTGGCAATATTTTCAGGAGTTCCTTTACGGACAGACGTGCGGCCTCTAGGCTCACAATTCAATTTCACCGAAGACAACATACAGTATACAGGAAAATGATCAGACATGTCAGATACTATAATTCCAGAGGGTGGATATGGTTGTACATTACAAAAAATATTGTCAATTAAAGTACTGGAAACTTCTGTTATTCTTGTTGGCTTAGTGATTAGGGGCAATAATGAGAAAGACATTAACATGTTTAGAAAAACATCAATTCGATTATCGTTATTACAAAGTAATAAATTCAAATTAAAGTCTCCCATAAGATAGAGTGACTTTCCAACTAAAAGTGGATTGTCTAAGATTGACTGAATTTCATTTACAAAATCATTAAAGTTACCATTTGGGGGCCTATATACAACTCCTATAAAATGATTCTTTTGACCAGGGTTATCAATCTCAACAAAGATAGTTTCTATATGATCTGACATTATATCAAGATCGTGATGTATCTGGTATTCTAATTGGGAAGGAATATACAAAGCAACACCTCCTCCACGTCTACTTAGTCTATTGTTGTTCACAAGATTAAAACCAGAAATAGAAAAAAGGCTCCTATCGGCTTCACTCGTAAACCATGTCTCAGTGACACCAAGTATTACACGTCCTAGATTGATATTATCAATGAATCTTAACATTTTGTCAAAATTCTTACAAACACTACGCATATTTATATGAAGAAGAGTTAAGCCACTGTTCGCATGATTATATTTAGATGCCGTTTCAAAAAATTGATCTTCTGTATGATAATTACAATTAACATTAGGGATATCATAACCGTCACATAAATTGCTCATATTGTCTTCATAAAATCTACAAATTTCATCATCCATTTGAGCCATATTGATACTGAATGTGCAACATTACATGATAGTGTTGTATAGTAGGTGGCAGGCAATACAGACAAACATGCAAGAAAGGAGAAAATGTGACCAAAAAAAACTGCATAAGGTGAAATAAACTCATATTCAGCAATTCATGTAGGGTACTGAGAAAAGGGGAAACGGGAAAAGGAAACTGGGATAGACTCAGAAATGGGGAATGAAAAGAAGGGCAATGAAAAACAAGGAAAATTGTAACATCAAGCATAGTGAAAAAAACATAAAGTATATAAGATACAAGATACAAAAAACAAAGCATGTCAACGAAGTACAAACTGTACATAAATAGCACACTTAAAACCAGACATGGTTATCTGACCATGGCAAGACAATGTAGTTTCTAGTAAGTTCACTGTTAATTGTTCAAGTCTTCGAGAGAGTTGATCATCCTTTTTATTTCTTTGCCGTTTGTGGCAGGGACAAGGGCAATAACTCGCCCATCCCTGGTCCACGCAGCCTTGACCCCTTTACTGTGCCGGGTCGCCTTCAGCAGCCTCGCGTTTTCTTTAGTTAAGTCCTCTTGAATCGACTTTCGTTTGTGGCCGTTTATCACTTCATAGCTGAACAAGCCTCTCTGGAATTGAATGTTGACAACTCAATAATGTATATACATGTATCACATTTCATGGGATACATATTCATTGACAGTCCGTGTGTGCAGTCAATATTTTGAACAAATTATTTTGAAGTTCCTATATAATAATCAATATTACATTCGACATAAACAAACTGTGACCTATAGGCATTATTAATTAGCCTATAATTAGTTCTTGATATTTTACTATGTAGAAGTGAATTATGTACATCAATTACAGTGCAGTAATTAAGTGTTGATTGTGGCCCAATTAAGCCTAGATATGAGTTATGGCAAATGCAATGCATGCATCTGTGCAATATCAAATTGGGCATGTATCTACTTGTTTGTGTATTTGTAATGATTAGGTAAATGATTAGGTAAATTATATTTTATTAAATAGATTATAGTAAGAAATGAAATGGAAAAAAAAAAATTTGAGCATGTTTACTGATGGATGTATTTGTAACAAAAGTTTATGAGAGAGAGAGAGAGAGAGGTTTGTGGGCGGGATCGAGAGGAGATGTATTTGTAATTTGAATTTAATATAGGAACGAAATCCAGATAAGAATTGTTATTATTTCCCAATTGCCAGTTTTTCAGCCTTGCAGTCGTGCATGGAGGAAATTAGAGATGAAGAGAGAGAGAAAGGGGAAAAAGAAGATGTAGAAAGAGTGATGCGATCGGAGGATAATGATAACATCTCATAAAGTTACCAGCCAGACGATTACTCCTACCCCCCCCCCCCCCCCAAGGACAATTACCCTCCGGAAAATTACCAATAGGACAGTTACTCTATGGACAAATACCCCTTTAGGACAATTTCCCTCTTTTGACATTATTGCATGACGGATATTCATCAATCTGGCGGATATCGATCTATTCAAATTTATTAGAATATGGTCCGAGTGTCGGAGAGCAACAAAGCTACTGGGTGGTAATTATCCTTGGTGTGTAATTCTCCTGGGAGAGGGGGAGGGGGTGTCCTAGGGGGTAATTTTTCGCTGGTAATTGTCCTCGGGGTGGTTGTCCTTGGGAGTAGTTGTCCTATTTGTAATTTTCCGGGGGTATAATTGCCCTTGGGGGTAATTGCCCGGCGGTGATTAATTGTGTAGACTCCAGGAGATAATCATTGTCCTAGAACCATCATGGATAATCATCATCATCATGATTATTGAAAATGGCAAGATATTTCAAAAGTTATTTGTAATTCTACGTGAGATCGAGATAGGCTAATGCAATGACCTGTGGTTTTATTTTCAGGTTTCAAAGAAAGTAGATCCACTGTAAATTTGTCTTACATGGGTGACAGAAGTGAGGATCATTTCGTGCAAAAACATCTATATAGTTTAATTGAATCTGATAAATTTTTTTAGTACTGAAATTCAGTTTACTGTTCAAGCTAAATTACTTGTGTTCGAATTTTCTGGAAAAATATTAAATAAAGATCAAATATGTGTGTTGGGGGTTTGTATATATTTGCACGTCACACATAATTATGATCCGATAATCAAATACAAATTACACATATTTTATATATCATCAAGCGCAGGCTCGGTACTCTTGAAACTCATCAGCCCGCTAGTTGTTTGCTTCTAAGTTAAGGTTAGGTAGGAATTTGATTTATTTAAACTTCCTTGACAATGTCTGAGAAAGTAGAAATATTCTGACAGATTTCTATTTCACATCCATTTAGACTCTTTTTAGGCGATGTTCTTGGGTTCCCAATGAGTCATTGAGTATTCGGTTTTTAAATATCAAGTTCATTATTTGACTACTGGCTTACCAGGCCGGTATACTATTAAACGTTTACTCGAAACGGGCCCACTCTGGACTAGAAACAAAGATGTTTTTTTCTTCTTCATTTCCATGCACTGTATTATTATTATTAAGTGTATACACTTAGGCTACTCTCGTTTACATTTTTATTTCTAGCTCTAGCAGGAAGCAAGTAGCTGATGGCCCTTGGAGGTGCAGAGATATCGGGACCATGGCATCTGGATGTAGCAGTGGGGAAACCTTATCAGAACCAGCGGCAGGTGACTTGGCCACTGCGATTTCTCAGGGTCCAGTTAGTGAAGAGATGCTAGAGAGATGTGCTCAAGAGGGTCGTATTGATGTCCGAAACAAGGAAGGACAAACACCATTGATGCTCGCATGTTTGAAAGGTCTGGAGGATGTCGTCAAGTTCCTGTTAGCAAATGGTGCCAACCCCAATTCCAAGAGCTTAAAGGATGGTAACACTCCTTTGCATTATGCATGCATGTTGGAAGACACACTAGGCAATGCATCCTTTCTAGAAAGACCCTGTGGATACCAGCTTCAACCAACAAAATGGAGAACCCCCGAGATTTCTATCGTTAAGCTTCTTCTGAATTATGGAGCATCTGTTCAGAACAACATAGATGGATGGAGTCCAGTATGTGTAGCTGCATATTACGAGCTAAATGACTTTGTTGACTTCTTCTTGTCGATGGGTGATGATGATATTCCTTTGGAGGACAAGATCAAAGCTTCTGAATTGCTTGGAGTGTTACAGGCTACTCTGGGTCAACGTCCCATCAACGGTGCTTTTCACTCGTTCTGCAGAGCCATACACTTCAAAGAAGGGGCAGGAGTTAATGAAGGGAAAGTTCAAACCTCAGACCTTGCTGCTTGCTTCTCAAAACTCTCTCTAAAAGAATTCCACAAGCTGGAGGAAATCAAGTCAGTTGAATCATCTGAAAGTGCTTTGAAGGCCCATGCATTTTTGGTTGGTGAGAAACTGTTTCCTCCAAGTCTCAAGCAGAGTTATTTCTTCCCATCCCTTGCATACTTTGCATCACGTTTCATGTTCCATCAGGAAAAGGTAGAAAGTGGCTTTCAAATATTTTCTCATGTCCTTGATTCTGAAGGATGTGGAGAAGCTCTGCTAGGAACAGTACTAAAGCAGTTATCATATGCGTATCATTTCCACCTAGTATCTTACGACATCATGGATAAAGAACCAGAACCTCTAGTTCGTCAACTTACGAGGGATTTGTTGTCTGCATATGTTACAATATTTAAGAATGTACACATTGATAGTCTGCTGAATGTGTGTCATTCCCTTATGCAGAGGTTTAGTGTCATACTTTTTTCAGAAGCCATGGACTACTCATCTCGTAACATTTTGAAATCCACCTTGCAAGACATAGAGAACTTACTGAGTGTCATTCGAAGTAGAATCCTGAGGGAAAGGCCTGACGAGTATAACAAGATGCCTTCCCTAACATTTGAAATCACGACGCTTGTGCGGAAGGATGAGGGTGTACTCTTCAAATGCATATCTTCTTCAAGGGAATGGTTCGTTGTGAAAATAAGGTATATGTTGCTCAGGGTTCTGCCATCTGATAATGCTTCTTACCAGGATAGGTCCAGTGGCAACACCCTACTGCACATGTTGGCATACTCTACATTTGCAGCAACTTGGTGTGGATGTCTCAAAAAAGTCATGAGATATATCCATGATCTCGCTCGGGCCTTCATACGTCATGGATGTGCTCTAGAAGCAGTGAATCATGAAGGTCAAACTGCCAGAGACATTTTGCATGAGTTTGACTTGAAGAAGAAGCCAAATTTTAAGCTGATTGAGTCATTGTTGAGTCCACCAACCACAATTCTACAACTGCAGGAAACAGCTGTCAGAGTAGTCCTCCGACACAAGATCAACTACCAAGACATCCTTCCTCTGAGGCTGCATGAGATGATGGAAAGCGTTACGGATTCGGACTTTAAGTCAAAGGTGTTAAGAAAATTTGACAATGGCAATAGTGAAGAAAATAGTGACAGCAACGATAGTAGTGACAGTAGTGAAGAAGATAGTGACAGCAACGATAGTAGTGGCAGTAGTGAAGAAATAGCAACAGTAGAGTGAAAACAGTAGTGAGTGACAGTACCAAAAAAAAGGTTGGGTTGTGGTTTAAGCGAAAATAATTTGTCAGTTTGCTAACTAATGTCCACAGAAAAGGGAATGGTTTTCAGATGCCCTGGTGTTCGAATTATGACTAGAAATAGCTTAAAAGTTTATTGCCAAATGTGAGTAGTTCTATATACACATAACCGGGGGAGGGGGGGGGGCTGTCGATCTAGTGAATTACCCCTCAAAGCATTTGTCACATTGTATGTAAGACCGACCTTGTTGGTCTCGTGGGCTGTAGCAATTATGTACTACACATGCATAAACAACCTGTTTTCAATTGTTTCTTTAACATTACATTCACATGACCAGAACTGAAATTTATCTTGCAAAATGACTCGTCTGACTGGGGTGAAGGACTACTGAGCAACGTGTTTTGGTGCATCCTCACAAATCAATTCTTTATTCCTTATCACTGCTTCTTTTTTGGGCTATTTTTATTCTGCCTGTTTTGTGTCTGTTTTGTGTCTGCTTGATATAATATATTGCCATCATTGCCATGTACTAACAGATTTCACTGAGTCATGAAATATTTTTCGTTTATAATTTGCCTGGATGGTTTTGTTATATAAGTATTATTTTATCTCCCTATATGTTTCAGGCCGAATAAAAGATGTGTTGTTTCGGAGTTGAAAGAAAGAGAGAATACTGGTATATTTTAGACTATGTATGATTTCACCGGTTTGGACATCTCATAGCTCCCTTAATGGACTTCAAAAGAACCACTTTGTATTTAAATGAAGGCGCATTCAGATATGACACGGCAAAACCCTGTTTTTTGTTATGGTAACGTAAAGTGTTATATGCTACACATTTCTGTATCTTGATTTGATTTGATTTGATTTATTTATTTCTGTTTTATTTTCTTTTTCTTTTACATTTTTACAAATATATAACATTGCAAATTTTACACATTTAAAAAAAATAGTGTCGAATAAAGTAACTAATCGAAAACATCAAACAGGAGGGTTGACAAAGTAAGCAAAGCTTGATAGCATGACTACCCTCAATGGATACATAATAATACGAATATGGTGGAATAAATATTGGTAAAAGGGGAAAGAGAGAGAGAGAGAAAGAAGAAAGAAAGAGGGGGTGTACATCAAGATTCACAGATGTATGTGGTACAATGTAGTTAGATCTCGGTGAATGTACCATTGTTTTACACGTACATCCGCAGGGGCTCTTTTGTGGCCGTTTATCTTTCATAGCTGAACAAGCCTTAAGAGTTCAATGTACAGTATGATATCTCTGGAATTGAATGTTGACAACTCAATATACATGTATCAAATTTCATGGGATAAAAGTCATATTCATTTACTATCCATGTGTGCAGTCAATTGTTTGAATAAATTATTTTGAAGTTCTTGTATAATAATTAATATTACATAAGACATAAATCAATTGTGATGAGCATATTTTGATAACTTATTTGTGACAATGGCAGGACTCCAATTGGAGTTGGGTCCAAGAGGCGCAGCCCTCAGGGGTTTTATACATCAAATTATCGTCAGATGAGCATAATTTTATACATTATTTATGACACTGGCAGGTCACGAACCGGAAGCTCAGGGGTTTTGGGCAATAAATTACGGTCAGATGAGAATATTTTGATACCTTATTTGTGACACTGGCAGGACACAAATTGGCGTGGGGTCCAGGGTGCGAAGCCCCCGGAAGCTTGGGGGTTTTGGGCAATAAATTTACGGTCAGATGAGCATCAGTTTTTATACCTTATTTGTGACACTGGCAGGTCACGAATTGGCGTGGGGGCCACGAGGCGGAGGCTCAGGGGTGTTAGGCAATAGATAACGGTCAGATGAGCATCCAGGGGCCCGCCTTAGGGCCATTGTTTGGGTTCGGGGGGGGGGGGGGGGGGTGGCCCGGAGCGGGGAAGGGTCTGACCATCAACCTGTCCCGAATTAGAGCTGCTCCTCAGCTTGCCCCCCCCCCCTAACAAAAAAATAAATAATAATACTAATAATACTAATTAATAAATAAATAAATAAAATAAAATAAAAAACGCCGGCCAAAAAAGAGATAGAGAGAGAGAGAGTAAAGAAAAAAGTAAGAGGACGTATAGGAAGAAGACACAAAAAAATAACCTGATAAAGACTGCGTTAAAAATATTATAAAAGGAACAATCGATATGCCTCCTTTATTTAAAAATGTAGTTGTGAAATGAGCTTTGAATTTTATATCCACCAACCCAGCGCAAAAAATCGAAATCTTGAAAAACAGGTATAAACACGTTAATGTTACCTTTATTGAAAATAAACATTACCAAAACAGAAGTACAAGCCATAAGCAAACAGCTCAACTAGTGAATATTAACATCGGAGAAGATTAGCTAAAACAAATTAACAAGTTCACGTACCTGGGAGGAACAATAAGCCAGACAGGATCCTGCTCGGAAGAGGTAAAGCACCGCATTAGGAAGGCAAGGAGCATTCCAAGCACTCA
Source organism: Strongylocentrotus droebachiensis (assembly GCA_035222895.1). Taxonomy (NCBI): domain Eukaryota; kingdom Metazoa; phylum Echinodermata; class Echinoidea; order Camarodonta; family Strongylocentrotidae; genus Strongylocentrotus; species Strongylocentrotus droebachiensis. The sequence goes on along the minus strand of JAVYIG010004793.1, from coordinate 24,652 downwards.
AGAAAATCTGGACATCAAAAGATACGCTGCTCAATAAAGGTAGAATTAACTGTACGAAGGCCTGGTGTTGTATATTCTGTTATATGGTGCAGAAACATGGACATTAAAGAAGGTCGATGAAAAATAGACTCAGGAGAATCATGGGAAAGCCTAAGAAACACACAGATGCGGAGACAACTTAACATAATAAATTATTATAGGAAGAAGATGATTCGTTGTACCGTTCTAGAAAGTTATCCTCGTTTGAATTCAGTTTCCCCTCCCGCCCCCGCGCGAAGCGCGGAAGCTTTGACGTTTCAATAAATCATTAGAGAAAGAAGACGATTCGTATTACCATTCTCGACTCTTAATCCTTGTCTGAATTCAGTTCCACCCTCCCCCCCCCCCCCCTCCTGCGCGAAGCGCGGAAGCTTTGACGTTTTATTAAATTATTAGAGAAAGAAGACGATTCGTTGTACCATTCTCGACTCTTAATCCTTGTCTGAATTTCAAAAATGTTCTTTGTCTACTCCTTTTTCTTTCTACGTCCTCTTCCTTTTCACTCCTTTCTTTTTTTGGCCGGCGTTTTTTGGGGGACCACCCCATCGCCCCCCTGGCTACGCGCCTGCGGTCAGATGAACATATGTTGATGCCTTGTCCGCCCCCGGAAGCTCAGGGATTTAAGGCAATAATTTACGGTCAGATTATCATTCAGGGGTCCGCCTTAGGGCCCTAGGCGGGGTCCAGGGGCAGAGCCCGGGAAATTCAGGGGTTTTAGGCATTTAATTACGGTCAGATGAGCATTATTTTGATACCTAATTGTGACACTGGCAGGTCACTAATTGGCGAGGGGTTCAGGGGGGTGGAGCCCCCGGAAGCTCAAGGGTTTTAGGCACTCAATTACGGTCAGATGAGTATCAAGGGGCCCGCCTTGGGGCTCTTGGTTGGGTCCAGGGGCAGAGCCCCCGGAAGCTCAGGGGTTTTAGGCGTTTTATTACGGTCAGATGAGCATTTTTTTATACCTTATTATTTTGTGATACTGGCAGAACACTATTTGGCGTGGATTCCAGGGGGCAGAGCCCCCAGAAATGAGGGGTTTTAGGCATTCAATTACCGTCAGATGAGCATCTAAGGGCCAGCCTTAGGGCCCTAGGTGGAATCCAGGGGGTAGAGCCCTCGTGGTTTTTAGCATTTAATCATGGTCAGATGAGCATATTTTGATATCTCATTATAATGTGACACTGGCAGTTAACTATTTTTTCCTTTCTTGCTCTTTTTCTTTCTATTTCTCTTTAATATACTTTTTCAAAAAAAGTGGGGGGTGGGGGGCTCGAGGATCCCGATCCCCGCCGTTCCGAGGGCCATGACATGTAGGCATCTCAAGAAGCACTTTCTTGCCTGGCTGTAAATTTAGGAAAAAGTATAATTTACTTAAAAGTGAGGAAAAATCTCGGAAAATTATGTCACTTCAGCATTATTTGTAAACCACCGTTATGGAATTAGAAATAAACCACGTTTGAATTTTATTTTCCCAAAGCCCCCGCCCCCCTCCCCTATCATTACGCCAGTGCCCCCCCCCCCCCCCCCCCCGCCCCCGATGCACCTTGTTGGCGGGAAAACTGCAACTGATATCCCTTACCTTTCTTCATTCTCTTTTTTTCTTCTTTCCCTTTCTCTCCTCTTTCCCTTTCCCTTTCCCTTCCTTCTCTCTCTTTAAGGTTTTGTTGTTGTTTTTTGTTTGGGGGGCAAGGTCATTTTGGCCCCCACCCCGCTCCACACATTGTTGGCGGGATTAACCGCAACTGATCTCCCCTTCTTTTCTCACTTTTCTTTTCGTCTTCTTCTTTTTTGTTCCCTTTTAGCTCTCCTCTTTTCCTTTTGCTTCCTTCTCTCTTTTTTTTTAAAGCGGGGACGGAGGGGGGGGGGAGGGGGAGGCAAGGGCCTTTTGCCCCCCCCCCCCGATCCACAGCTTGTCTGATGCGTTGTTCATCCTCAGAATCGCTTGCCAGATCATCGCTCAGATATTTATCGACCGCTGACCACCCTATATACAACAAAAATAAATGCTATTTGCATAACAATTCATCCGTATCAAAAAACCGGATTCAACAATCCGCCAAAACCGGCACGCTGAACGTGTCAATAATTTATGATTGAGCAAGATTCTATACATTACATTAAAAATGTCCACTATGCACACTAACCCCAGTGCTATGTAAGCATTCTAATTAAGGATCACGCATTATTCACAAGACTTATCCAGCTTATAACAATGTAAGAACTTCTCACATTTCCACATATCTTTTTACTAACCTGCATCAGATTTATCAGCGAGTCTGATCAACTTCTTTCTCTTCTTGATATCAGCGATACCCTCCTGAAGGTTTGAAAGGGCGGACATCTGTTTACCTTCTTCCAAAAAGGCCACGCCCTTTTCCAGCTTCTCCTGCATATTGGAATTAAATTCGTACTGAACCTTGATTCCCTTGAAACGAAAGGACAATTCTGACGCCCTTTTAAGTTGGTGAAGCTCCGTGGAAGCGACAGAAAGCTTCTTCTCGCTGTCTTCTTTCACTTTAGCAATAGAAGAGTCAAAATATTGCGGAGCCAAGGGCCTCTTTAATAGCGTTACTCACACCCGATGGCGTAAGACCTCAAGACTGAGAACCAGATGGAGCTTCATCACCCAAACTGTGGTCCTGTTCTTGACTAATATCTTGATTCGACATAGTAAAAATAATCGAATTTATTCTCACATTACCGCCAATTAATGTGCACGAGAAACGAAGAGAAGAAGCGCAACGATGAGACGTCCGTCCTGTAGCGTGTCGAACTAGGTCAGTGAGCCCTGCAAGCTCATCGCAACTGAATACTCCGAAACGCCAGCTGTTAAACATTCTTATACAAATCGGTTATCTCTGCTAACAATTAAAAATATATGGGATGTGTATGGATGTGTATATATATGTGTGTGTATGTTTTATGCATGTGTATATGTAAACATACATACATAAATTATGTATGTATATACAATTATGTGCATATATCCTGTTAATCTCAAAACACTTGTTAAAATATATCAAAACTAATATCCTCTAAAACTATTCAACAACAAAAAATACTCTTCAATAAGAATGTCTTTTATTACTGTTATATCGATACCCATACAGAAGTAGGGATGATAAATCCAGTATTATCCTATAAGTTCTTGAAAAAATTGTATACGCTCGTACTGTGTTTTTTCTAATATTTTGAAGCGCCTTGAGCATTTAATTAGAATGGATAATGGCGCTATATAAATCTCTTGTATGATTATTATTATTACTGTAAAATTCTTTTGTGCTAGTAATATTTTCTATCAGGCACATTTTGGCTTCCGTGAAAAGCATATTACAACACATGCCCTTTTGACTCTAATAAATAAGGTGGCTCGTTCTATCGACAATTTCGAACATACGGTGGGGGTTTTCTTGGACTTCTCTAAAGCGTTTGATACGATTAATCACGAAATACTTCTTTACAAACTTTCTAACTACGGAATCAGAGGATTACCCTTAGAGTGGTTCAAGAACTACCTCCACAATAGAAACCAATACGTTCTCATAGACGATGCACATTCTTCTATAAAGACTACTGAATGTGGCGTGCCTCAAGGTTCTATTTCAGGTCCGTTACTTTTTATTGTTCATATTAATGATTTTTACATGTCTTCAACAACCCTGTCTTTTCTTTTGTTTTCTGACGACTCTAACATTTTCTTTTCTCACAAAGACCCAGAAATTTTACTGAGAACGGTTAACTCTCAATTACGAGAAGTTGCTGACCGGATCAAGGCAAATAAATTGTCATTGAATTTAATAAAAACCAATGATATGCTTTTTAGTAATATTATTGATAACTTACCAGTAAATATTGTACTTGATAATACTGTCATACAAAAAGTCTCTTCTACGAAGTTCCTGGGAATAATAGTAGATGATAAACTTTCGTGGAAGCTGCATGTTGATAATGTTTGTAAAATCATCTCTAGAAATATTGGTATTTTGAACAAGGTAAAATTGTTTTTTTCCATCTTAAATTATGGAATACTTGCGTGGGGCACCTGTGGAAATACTCAACTAAATAGAATTTTAATATTGCAAAAGAAAGCAATGCGAATCATTTGTCACACCGATTTTCGCGCTCATACTAATACTCTTTCACGCAAATAATGTTTTGAAGATTCATGACTTATTTTCCTATAACTTGGGTATATTTATGTATACACTAGAAAAAAATGAATTGCCACAAGTTCTCTCAAATATGTTTAACAAAAATACTGAATTTCATAGTTACCCCGCGAGAATAGCAAAATGTTATCACCTACCAAAGCCGAGAACGCAATTTTCCAGCAGGATTTTCACTTTCACTGGCCCAAAATATTGGAATGCCCTTCCTGGCACATTACAAGAAAAGCCCTCATTAATTGGTTTCAAAAATGCCCTCAAGCACTTTTTGTTGCAAACGAATCAGAATAAGTAGTTCCCCTCTCTTTCTCTGTCTCCCTCAACCCCTCTCTCTGTCTTCTTTTTATCTTCCTGCATGTCTTCCCCCTTTTCTGTTTTTTACTCTCTCATTCTTATATTCTTCATTTTTCATCATCATCTTGTCATTCTGCTAATGTTTCTGATTTGTTTTTGTCTCGTTTATTGTTTGTTTTTCTATTGTCTGTCATGTTTTTTTGATTCCGTAATTTGTTTTCAAAATTAAGTTACAAATGTATAAAGTATAATTATTATTGTGCGAACCTACATCTAAAAAGCTTTGCTTTCAAGTAGGTTCGTTTTTTTAATTTCTTATTATTAAATCATTTTGCATTACAACGACTAAAAAACAGTGTCAAAGATATTTCAATGTTTATTTCTGTTATACCATTACGTTTATTATTGTTTATATTATGTGAAAAAGAAATGGAAAATAAATTCGCTCTGTATAGAGCTATTATATATATAATAATAATAGTAATGATAATAATATTTATTTTTTATAATTATAGCGCTTAATACAAATGTTTCTTAGCGCTTTACAAATATACTAATGCAAATACTATACAAATGCAGTCTAATATTTCCACATTATACCCTTCACCTAAATATCTTGCCATTATGTTGTTTATGCATGCCATATACACTCCATTGCTACTATGTTGCAGTCCTCTTCTTTTCTCTTTCTCCAAGCTCTCTATCCTCTTCTCCTTGCATGTCCCTTTCTTCCTTTCTTCCTTTCTTCTATTTATTATGTATTTGTGTATTCGGGCGTACCCATTACAAGCTTTGCTTATCTGGATTTGCGCCTTCTTTCTTGTAATACAAGTTCTTTAATTGTATTTATGTTCCTACGTATAAATTGTATCGTTTGAACAGATGTCAAATATGTTGTCAAATTGAATGGAAGAAAAAAAAATGTTCATTTGAATTGAATTTAATTTAATTTAATCCATTTAGTAAATAGTCTTATTTTCTGATACCCTTGTATGGTCGTACCTTTTGTGCCGCGCAAAGATTCAATCAGTTTAATTTTGGCCTTTACAAGAAGTGGGTTATTGATGTAGACAAAATGTGCATGTACCCTTTACAGCTCATTTTATGTAATTTATTACCAACGGAGAAAAAATCCATCAGTCACTCAATAGTGTCAATAGCGAAAGTAAATGGGTTTCCTTGCATAATTTGCAAACTAGTACACTGCTAACATTTAAATTTTACAGATAGGACATTATGTGACATATGCAAATTCTACCGAATTTGATGTTGGCTGCAAACGTGACAAAATACCTTTAAACCAGTGGCGGATCCAAGGGGGCCGGGCCCCCTCCCCCCCCCCCCACATTGGCCAAAAAAAAGAAGGGGGGAAAAGAAGGGGGAAAAGAAAAAAAGGGTCGGGGGAAGGGAAAAAAAGGGGAAAGATTTTTTGTTGGTGTGTGCTAAAGAAAGCAACAAAAAAAGTGATTTCACCTAGGGGCAAAATTCAGGCACCTGGATGCTTATCTGACGGTAATTTGATGCCTAAAATCTCTGACTTCCTGGGTGCTCCGCCCTGGACCCCACACCAATTAGTGACCTACCGGTGCCATAAAAAAAGGTATCAAAATATGCTCATCTGACCGTTATTAAATGCCTAAAACCCCTTTGACTTCCGGTGGCTCTGCCCCCTGGACCCCACCTAGGGCCCTAAGGCGGACTGCTGGATGCTAATCTGACGGTAATTTAATGTTTAAAACCCATGAGCATCTGGAGTCTCGGCCCCCTAGACCTCACGCCAATTAGTGTCCTGCCAGTGTCACAAATAAGGTATCAAATCATGTTCATCTGACCGTAATTAAATGTCTAAAACCCCTAAGTTTCCGGGACTCCGCCCCCTCGACCCTACCAGGGGCCCTAAGACGGGCCCCTGCATGCTTGTCTGACAGTTAAAATATGCCTAAAACCCCTGAGCTTCTGGGGGCTCCGCCCCCTGGACCCCACGCCAATTAGTGACCTGCCAATTTCACAAAGATTATGCTCATCTGAGGTAATTAAATGCCTAAAGCCCTGAGCTTCCGGGTCTCTGCCCCCCCCCCCTCCACCCCCGAACCCAACCAATGTCCCCAAAGCGGCCCCTGGATGCTCATCTGACCGTAATCTATTGCCTAACACCCCTGAGCCCCCGGGGGCTCCGCCTCCTGGACCCCACGCCAATTTGTGTCCTGCCAATTTCACAAATAAGATTATGCTCATCTGAGGTAATTAAATGCCTAAAGCCCTGAGCTTCCGGGTCTCTGCCTCCCTCCTCCCCCCCCCCCGAACCCAACCAATGTCCCTAAAGCTGGATGCTCATCTGACCGTAATCTATTGCCTAACACCCCTGAGCCCCCAGGGGCTCCGCCTCCTGGACCCCACGCCAATTTCTGTCCTGCCAGTGTCACAAATTAATAAGGTATCAAAATATGCTCATCTGACAGTAATTAAATGCCTATACCTCCTGAGCTTCTGGGGGCTCCACCCCTTGACCCCGCCGAGAATTGCAATATAATAAATTCCTCTCTCTCTCTCTCTCTCTCTATATATATATATTTAATAATTTGTTTATTTAAAGATTATTTTCACCTTCAATAATTGGTTCAATATTTCAAGTAACTGTTATAGGTTGTTTATTCATCTATTATGTTTTATTTATATATGTATATAACTTTAGGTATGAACAATAATGTTAACTTTATCTTTTATCATTTTTATTGCACATTATTTTGTATGATCATTCCTGTTTTTATGCACATTTTATGTAAACATTGCATTATTGGTCCCTGGACTACTGCATTGTACATTATTATGTTTATATTAATAGACCGAAATTGAATTGAATTGAATTAAAACGTTCAGCGGGACCTGCATGTAAGAGTGGGAGTGGTCTACCCCCCCCCCCCCCCAAAAAAAAAAAAAAAAAAATGTTTTTGCCACTGCCGTTGTCAACATTACGTACCAATGTTTGGCTCGCAAAATTTTAAATTTGGTTCCCCCCCCCTAAGTAATCCTGGATCCGCGCCTGCTTTAAACAACAGTCATATTAGGTTATTGTCTTCATAGGCATGACTCGCTTTTTAGCACATATAATAACGAAATCGAAATGATAGAGGGCAATCTTAAGCTTTGTCACAAGCTGAATTCGGGGGGCCCGAGAAACAAGCAGATGATATTTTGAAAGGGCAATTATTAATGCTTGACGGCTGAGGGTGCTAAATCTACGTCAATCTCAAGTTCGCGAATTGGTCCACTAAAAACTAAAATTGCTATGAAGGTAATTTTAGACCCCTAAATGTTTAAAATTTAGCCAATACGACCAAACCAGTTCAGCTCTACTTTAAAAAAAATAGGGTGACCGTTAATTAATTAATTAATTAATTAATAACAATACACGGGCCGGCTTGTGCGAATTAAAACCAACAACAACCCCCCCCCCCCCAAAAAAAAAAAAAAAAAAAAAAAAAAAAAAATGATAATAATAATAATAATAATAATAATAATAATAATAGTTAACAAATAATAATAATAATACAAAACAAATTATAAAAAAAAAAAAAAAAAAAAAAAAACAGCATCGGCATTGGCGGGAATAAAACGTATAACGGCTAGTACAAATTATCAAACATTTGTGGTACACCACAAATATTAGAAATCGTTACATTTATGGATATCTCTAAATCGATTCCGATCAATCAAAGATGATTTTGTCATCTAAATTGTATGGTGTTTGAAATGTGACACTCAGTTTGTCATTATCTCACATTTTGTGTAGCGCCCTCTGCAATAAAACTCAACTATCCCTTTAATAATCAAATGCTCGTTGCACATTAAAACAAGGACGAATTTGTTCTGTATTCACATTATTTTGTTGAAGGTCCGATATTTAGTGTCACTAAACATTATGTATCCCTGTTTAATATACCTACTCTATCCTCCTCTACTTCTGTCGTCAACCCAATATAAACAGTTTTCCCAATCTCAAGGTATCATACTTGTGTGAATTCCCTACCCCCCCCCCCTCTCTCTCTCTCTCTATCACTCTTTCTCTCTCCTCTCTCTCTCTCTCTCTCTCTCTCTCTCTATCCCTCTTTCTCTCTCCTCCTCTTTCTCTCTCTATCCCTCTTTCTCTCTCCTCCTCTCTCTATCACTCTTTCTCTCTCCTCTCTCTCTCTCTCTCTCTCTCTCTATCCCTCTTTCTCTCTCCTCCTCTCTCTCTCTCTCTCTCTATCCCTCTTTCTCTCTCCTCCTCTCTCTATCAGTCCCTCTTTCTCTCTCCTCCTCCTCCTCTCTCTCTCTCTCTCTCTCTCTCTCTCCCTCTTTCCCTCCTTCTCTTTCTCTCTCTCTCTTCGTCTTTATCCACCCTCTCTGTCGATCTCTCTCTCTCACGGCCTTCTCTTTCCCCCTTTCCTTTATTTTCCAAGAAAAAAAATGTACGTTGATAAGGAGGAAAATATTGATAAACATTGTCAGTCAATAAGTAGGATAATATATATAGAGAGAGAGAGAGAGAGAGAGAGAGAGAAAGAGAGAGAGAGAGAGAGAGAGAGAGAGAGATAGAGAGATGGGGGGGGGGGAGAACGATTAGTTGTGTTATCATTCATAGCGTAATGTTGAAAAACGGATTTCATCATCGAGACAAATAAGTGCAATCAAATCATAATTTTTCTACGATGATCTATTTAATGAATTAAACAATTTGTCTATGAACCGTGAACGTTACAAATAAATGTTAATCTTGATGACACAGCTTTACTTTGATTACAGGAGACAAACTTAATTTAACAACTAAACTTTAAATAACTTATCAAAGAATTCCACTTTTAGCCCCTCCATCTGCTTTTCTCCCTACATTCCCTCGCCTTTCCTTCCTCATCTCTAAAGTTATCTGAGAGTTTAAGAAAGTACATTAACAGACATTGTGTTTTGCTTTCTATTGTAACGATGATTTTACAACGAATTCTAATAATATACAGTGCACATACAATGTACAAAGTACAATGTACATTAATCGTGTGAATGCTTACCCGCTTACTACAATTATATCGCAGTTCATATGTTCGTATGTTGCAAAAAGTATGAGCATCCCTCTATTAAACTATCTTTCATGATTGTAATAGGACAGAAAACTGAGTGAGAAGAGCTTTTGTATTGGTTGAGAGCTCTTCAAGTGACCAGAAATATTTCAACAATTTTAAGGTTGCTCTGAAAAAGTACTATTTGGGATAACTATTTGGGAGTTTTTTCTTCTTCAAACTATATTATTTTGAATACAGGATCACAAAAAAAAAATCTTTCTCATATTAATGAACTTTCAGTATTAAAGCCCCACTGTCCTACTTGTAGCTACTTGCTCCCTCTTTATAGAAACTTCCCCAATCGGTGCCTGTTGGTCCCCCATGATCCTCTATTTCTTATGTTATTTGAGAGCTGAGTTGATGAGATAGCCACCTGTCAGTGACCTCGCTGTGCGGTCTAATCCCTCCTGGCGAAACTAGTAAAGATAAGCTTTAAAACCAAAATGTCTAAAACGTTTTTTTGTATAATCTTAATGATGTTAAAACATGGTCTTACAATAATTCCTTGTTCTTGAATGAAAAGAAAACACAAGTAATTCATGTTTCCTCACGATTTCGCCAAACTGGATGCCCTGCAATATTGTTGGAAGGCCATGTTTTACAACCATCAGAAATCGTTCGAAATGTAGGTGTTATATGTGGAAAACATTTATTACTGACTGATCAAGTAAGTAAGGTTTCCGTGTAGTCTCCTTCTCATTATATAAAATAGGACAAATTAGGTGTCACTTAGATGAGAAACTGACAGAACGACTAGTTCATAGTCTTGTAATATGTCATATCAATAATGCTCTTCTCTACAATCTACCTGAAAAGCAACTGAATCGAATCCAAAGAATCCAAAATTCTGCCGCACGGCTTGTTACGAGATCTCGTTTAAGTGAACATATCTACCCTATTCTGAAAAAAAACTACACTGGTTACTTGTCCGCGCTAGAATTGAGTTCAAGAACCTTGTTTTAACCTTTAAGTGCCTGAAATGATTAACTCCTTCTTATTTAACGGAATTACTTAACCTCTTTGTTTAAAACTGAACCCTCAGATCTTTCCAAAAGTCTCTCCTCACCATTCCACAAATAAATTCTAAATTCTACGGGTCTCGCTCTTTTATCCCACAGGTGTACACATGTGGAGTATTTCGATGTACTTGTCTGTATCCGGACACGGATCTGTGCCTAAGACTATTGGGCCTGCATGAAACTGACATTTTAACTGAGATTCACACCGGTCCTTGACGTTAAACAGGGCTTCCTCCGATGAACAGTCGAAATCGCTGTCGTTTGATGGAGGACAAGTGAGCGTAGCATGACGGCGATATGTAACTCCGACGATAGTTATTTCTTCGCCAGGTTGACACTCAATCGCAATAGGTCCATTATTTTCACATGCAAGTGATACAACTACATAGGTGCATGCAGCGATAGAGGGAGAGAGAAAGAGAGAAAGAGAGAGAGAGGGGGGGGGGGTAAAAAAAAAGTATAAAATAATTTACATGTTTATGAATTGAAACACAATTAAAATTTTGTTATTCTACACCTCTTTGATTCTGAGTTTTTAATTTACTGTTGGGCAAATTGCCATGATGACTTGCTAGAAAAAAAAAGGTTTTTCTTTCTTCTTCTTCTTCTTCTTTTTTCAAGGTGAAAATATCCCTTGTAATAAATATTGTAAAAGGTCATAATTTTAAACTTTAAGCATGATGGCAAAATAATCATTATTAGCAAAATTGCAGTCACTATTCTTTCAGTCTTGAATGTTATGTTATTGTCTTATTCACCCCATTTGTTGTGTATAAAATTGAGGGCTTTAATTTTGACTCATAGACAGAAAAACACTTAGTCTTTTATCTGAAATTTTGTACCTACTTTCATGAACCCATCTTGCTGCAGCAGATAGTTTTAAGATTAGTTTCTTTGATGGCAAGTATAGGTGATTAAAAGGTGGCTTGGCGTAAGTATATTGGTGTGTGTTATAAGATACAGATATCTGAAGCGTGATACGCTTACGCGCCATTCCTTGTTTTCTTCAGTAACTCGCTGCTTATCTAGCTACTCTTTTGGATTTAGTATCGAGTCCTCTTCTATGCTTAATAACAATTATAATTAATTAATGATACGTATTTGTAAAGCTTAGATCATCCTCTTTCATTTGATGCAACTCATATGATCCATATTTTACGCATGAGTGATTAAAAGCAATTTAAATAGAGGGTACCAAAAAGTCATTTGGCGGGCGGTGTTTAAATTTCACAGAGAAAATCACATTCTAAAAATTTTATTTTCTGCCCTTTCATATGCCGCCTAAATCAGGAAAAATGAGCCAGGAATAACAAAGTTGTCGCTGCATGGCTGATCGTCAAACCGGAGTTAAGTCTTTCGTCAACTCTGTTTGTTGCTACGACAGGCAGCCAGTGAAAACGAATTCGATTAATCAAATTATGGAAATGCAAGCATTACTTTACCCCCCCCCCCCCCCCCTCTCCTCTGGGAACGGAGGGACCGCATTCATGTACCCAAAATCTCCGGTAAAGGGGGTAAGTTCACTCAACAAAGTCCGGCTCGTCATACACAAAGAAATCGGCCCGTATTGACTTTACTCACCGGACTTTAAGGGGGTGCTTTCAAAGGCTCATTTTTCCTGATTGAGGTGTCATAATTATGAAAGGGCAAAATATGAACTTTCTAGAAATGTGATTTTTCTCTGTGAAATTCAAATACCGCCCGCCAAATGACTTTTTGGTTTTCTCTCTTCAAATCGCTTTCAATCGATAATGCGTGAAATATACATCATACGAGTTGCATCAAAGTAATGAAAGAGGAAGAGGATCTAAGCTTTACAAATATTTGTCATTTATTATTTATAATTGTGATTAAAGGTACTATGTCCCTTTTGCAGCCAACCTCAAATTCTGAAGAACTTTGCAGGAATTATGAATAAGACATGTATGTCCTATCTGTGAAATTTAAACGTTAGCAGTATCCTCATATTCAAATTATGGAAGGAAACCTGTTTACTTGCTAGACTTCACTGTCAGACATATTGAGTGACTGACTGGCTTTTTTTCTTTTTTGGTAATAACATACATGAAAAGAGTTGTAAAGGGTACATGAGCATTTGTCTACATCCATAACCCAATTTTTGTGATGGCCAAGATTAAACTGATTGAATCTTTGCGCAGCATAAAACGTATGACCATTCGGTACAATTGTCTGAAAATCAAGACTATTACTTTTGGGCTCTATAGCCCTAAAGTCGATTTGACAACTAATAGTCGTTATTTTCCTACTTGAAGACATTTTTAAGCCCCACCTTTTTTTAGGGAAGTTCTAAATTAGTATTATCTTTCAAATGCAGTTGGAATTTAACTTTTTCATTTTTTTGGCCTGCAAATGGGACATAGTACCTTTAAGCTATGATAAAACATAAATAATTCTCGGTTTCATTTTTTTCTGGGACGCACTGTATGACGCACTGTTGGCACTGTTGGCATTAACAAATAATGTACAAATGTTGAAAACCGATTGAATATGTTAAGTATTGGCTGAGATATGACCATCTGAATAGATTTATGTCCTATGGGAACTCAGTGTTATAGTGCTCTGGTTCCTAATGTACCACTGAGTTCCCAAAGGACATCTATTTATTCAGATGGTCATATCGCAGCCGATACTATATATTATTGGTTTCCGACATTCGTACATTATTTTGGATGCTCTTTCGGAAAATGAAGAAAAAAATTGAGAAATTCTAAAAATAGATTTTTGATGACGTCACACTGACCTCACCACTCTATAACTCCTTGTGTGCAACGGCCATTACTTACATGGTTCATCAGACGAGTCAGACGACTCAGACGAGCTTGAAGACGAGCTTGAAGACGAGCTTGAAGCAGAACGCTTGTTATGCTCAAGGACAGCCTTTCTTGCTTGACGTTCAGTGAACTCGTCGTCGTCATAAACCAGTCCCCGGTCCCCGGCTAAAGTTTTAATTAGAAAACAACACGTATAAGTATGTTTTTTCCTAAAAATATTCATAAGTAATAACGTGAGACGCTTATTTTTTGCTATCATGTGTTTGCTATCCATGTAACATGGATGTAGGGGAGACTGGGGACAATAATATTGTAACATTTTTTTCTTCTTCAAAGTCTGACATATCAACTTTTTAAAAGTTTAATACTTACTTAAAGGCATATGAAATGAAAGATGCATATCTTGGCTTGAATTATGAATAGGTTTGGGTTAAGTAAAACAGGTTTAATATTTGATCATTTCAAACCCAGAAGTCAAGTGTTGCAATTGCCCCCACAACACGGGGCAATTGTAACACACCCATGGGGCAGTTGTAACCACATTCAATAGACCAGTTTGTAGTTAGCACATGTCGTCAGAGGACCCCAAATATCCACAGATCTTTTAAACATATAGATAAATCCCACTTTGTGCCTTTCTGAATAATGCACAGCTAAAGACATGGAGGTGATTCTTTGCTTGCCCTCTTAAAATGATTACTTCCACCTGTGCTCAATAGAATGTATCACAGGTGCATGCATTAATAATGATTACATAACTTTCGTGAGCAGGTGTCCAGTATTAGTCTCGGTGGGTTTAAAATTGTGTACAAGTGACCTTTATCTGCGCATGCGCAGATTGTATCTATGAACTGGGGGGGGGGGGGGGTGTTTCACAAAGATCCTAAGTAGGACATAACTCTAAGTTGGACATTAAAATTATGGACAGCCATTGGAGTCTTAAAATGAAATATATTCAAAAGCAGAAATTCAAGTATTTTAGACTTTTTATGAATTCCACATCCAGAACATGAAATCTCCTTAATGATAGAAAATATGAATGATTTGAATAAACAATTAATGCCTTTCAAAATAACTTTTACAAAACATTTTCAAAGATGCTAATGGCTTTCCATAATTTTTAAGTCCAACTTAGGATCTATATGTGAAACACCCCCCTGGTCTATTGTACCAACACATCATATTCCAGGATTTTTTTATTTTTATTTTTACTTTGTTTGATTATTTTATAGAACCCCAGTAAAGTAATTTTAATAAAAACTGTGACAAATGCTTGACTCATTTAGATTACGGTATATTTTGTCCAGTTATATGGGGACAATAATAGTTATTACGTTGTTACAGTTGCCCCCCCCCCCCCCCCGAGGAGGGCGGCCATATTTTGTTGTATCTTAGCATTAGTATTCGTCGTTGAAACTGCCGCCAAATACAGGCCTAAAAATTTATTTTTTGACCATATGAAAATGACAGTGAAAGCTCAATCAAATATTTGTCGAGACAAAAAATTAGGTAATTCAAGATTTTACTTCCGGGTTAAAAAAAACGATGTTTGGGGTGTAAAAAGTTCATCGATGTGTTGACCTCCCTTCCCCCAGGACAGCATGTGGGGCAATGGAATGCGCATGTTCTCTGCAGAGCGTTTGTATATAGCGCGTTTATACTAGTATAGGGAGGGAGCCTCTGTTACATTTGCCCCATGTTACAATAATGTCCCCAGTCTCCCCTACCCAATGTATAAATAATTATTTACATATGAATATGAATACACCGTACATAAAACATGCTTACTATAACAGGGTTGCATAGCATTTTTTTTTTATTGACACCCCCCCCCCCCCCTCTCTCTCTCTCTCTCCCTCTTTCTCTCTCTCTCTCTCTCTCTACTTATAAAGAAGGGGTGGGATGAGGTGGGTGGAGATTTGACAACTTGAAGAAAAAAAGATTCCCAGTATTAGTAATTAGCCGGCAAATTTGATCAGAAATTCTCCTTCCAAACCGATCTAGCGACATGCAGACATTTAGACCAATATCATGAGAAAAACTGCTACCTTCATCTTTGCACGAACGAAGCAAAACAATTTTTTTTTTCAAAGGCTTCAAAATTGTAATACAAAATATGTGCTCAGTCTGTAATCATAATTCATTTACGCACCATTTCTTGCATTTCATTATAAAGATCGCGCGACCCCCCCCCCCCCCCCACAATACCCGAAAATACATCCGTCGAGAGAGAGAGAGAGAGAGAGAGAGAGAGGAAAGGACCGTCTCCGGTTTAGCGTTGAGGGTGTATTATTTTCTCATCTGATTGGGCGCGCGACACGGAAACAGTCCAGGCAGTTGACTAAATAAACAAGTGAAATTTTCATGGTAATTTTGTTTCTGAAAACGAGGCAAAACCGTAACATATATATATATATATATCATATTATAAGTGCCTTCGTCACTTCGGGATGCAGAGCTTAGGAACCCTATATATGCTAAGAAATGATGTACCTAATTGACATAATTTGTGACAGGGGATACATACGGACTAGTTTATTTAAAAATAATCTTTGAATCGGAGTGAACTTCCTGACAGTAAACAAAATGGACTAATTAGACAAATTTACTTACCGTTTCTACCATGCACCATCATTTGGCCCATCATAAGGCACGTTAAAGCCAGAAACACGACCGTAAACCTGAAAAGCGCCATCTGGGATTATGTGCATGGAGGTAAAAATAATATACAGTACATTCAAATTGATGGTCTATTTATTCTTGTCTACAAATGTGAAATTATGCCATTCACCAGCAAAAATAGGCAATACAGAAAATCAAGACAGAAAGATATAGTTACAATAGAAACACATACACAATTATATACATGCGAACAACCAAACCATTATCATCTGTTCACATAATAAAAGAGGTCTAACTTATCACAAAGACTCCTGAAAAATCACCCTAAGACAATATCAATAGCCTTGTTCGTCACCTTTTGAAATATGGGGACTATCAATCGCTTCAAATCCAGACTTGAGAACTGGTGGAAAGAAGCACCAGATAACAATGATGACAACCCCAACCAAAGGAAACCATGGATAGGAACATCAGTCTAAAGACTGAATAATCCTGGATCAAGTGAGTTACAAGTGAGTTATTACAGTGATGAATTTCATAATCGGAGCTTGATTTTATATGTAATATTTAATACAGTTATCTAAAGTCTTTGCACATAATTATGCACATATTGCAATAGAAATCCTTATTTTTCAGCAAGGACTACAGCAAGAGATTTGTGAAAATGTGAGCGAATTCGGATGAACACTTAGAAATTTAGCCATTTTTACAGAAATTTTGTAGGCCTATTTTCTAGAAATGTCACCTTGAAGTTTTTCATGATCATGACTTTGTAACCCGGTAGCGTGTAATTACAAACCATCTTTCTTATCCGCATATTGAGTTGCCCCTACACAAACAAAGTTAGCTAAAATTAGAGTTTTCCTCAATTTCACCAGCAAACAGTACATTCTAGTGGAAGATATGTATTGTAATGTGATGAATTTAATCAATTTGAGAACGTACAACGAATTGGAGAATATTATTGTGCCCAGTACAGTCGACCAATCCGCCAATTAGAGATTTAGTGATATCAGCTTTCGAACATTCACAATTTTTCCAACTTGTCCAACGCACGTTGCATTACACTTTTTCAAGAAGTTTTCCGTCCTACAGAGGAACGACCATATTTGAAGTTCGAATTTTATTTGTTCCCCATTTACATAAATGAATATGATGGACAAAGAAAGAGGACAAAATATACAGTTCCTCAGGTAGACAAAGGAACATCCCTTCACTGCTATTATGTAAAGTGGTGAATGTGCATGTGACACCTGTTCTACCACTTTACATAATAGCAGTGAAGGGATGTTCCTTTGTCTACCTGAGGAACTGTATATTTTGTCCTCTTTTTTTGTCCGTCATATTCATAGTGATACTAACTGAACAGTAACAAAACCGTACCTAACTGAAATAAAGTATAATGTATGGTCCAGAAGCAAGGTGTTTCGAGGACAATGTAAATAAAATATATTTCGACGGGAGAGTTAAGAATCAAGTACAAGGAAATAATGTGCGTTATGTTCTAAGTGATATTTAGCACTATTTCATAGAGCCTATATGAGGAAAGCTACCCTAAAAATTTCCCGGACAAATATCCTTAGACAACTACCCCAAGGACAGCTGCCCCTAGGACAATTATTCCCGGACAACTACTCCATCGTAAGAGTAATGTCACCAAAATTGCTTTTGACTGAGATACTTTTCCTATAAGGAGATATTCCGAGGTAACTGTCCTCGGTGAAAAGTTGTTTTAGGGATCATTGATCGGGAGAAACTGTCAAGGATCGCAATCAATGAAGTATTTCAGAATCGTAATTTTAAAAACTTGTGAGGAATACAATAATGAATTGCCGCAGTCAGTGACCAGAAGATAAATGCTGAGTGAATGACCGAGTTGGAAGTTATTTCCTTTTTGTTATTCTCGTTTTGAAGAAAAAAAAAATTATAAAAAATTATAAAAAAAAAAGAAAAAAAAAGAGGCGTGGTACTGCTTTATTCAGATCACAACCTCGCTGAAAATGATGTGAAACACAACTAGAGTTATATTTTGTACACTTTCCACTAATTCTAAAATAGGCCTACGACTGTCGAGGTGCTTTCCAATTTGGTTTGCTTTCAGTAGAAACGTAAGCTCGCATGTGGTAAACAAATAGTTTTCACACTCTTAATTCATGCGACTCTATAATACATTTGACTTGAAATTGAACAAAAGATGTGTTTCCTCTATTCAATAGTCTCCTGTACTGATTACTCGTTTGCTATAAATATTGAAAAGAAGGGATATGTCCCCATCACAAAAATAAGAGGAAGAATAATTGCCACTTGATCAATGAAGAACGGCAACGTAGTTTTTACATGTTATAAACGAAGATGAATATATAATATGCAAAATTCCAGATTTTTGTTCACCTTCATTCAGACTTAATCTCATTTTTAACCTTTTGCCTCACTAATAATTATGTCGCAAAAAGAAAAGTGCGCTTCACATGAAGAAAGCAATATAATATCACGTTACCTTGCTCTTTTGAAAAGTCAGATGGATGAAAACCTCTGAAAAGTGTGACAGCAGGCTGGGGGAAATCCGAAGAGAATCGAAGATGAGGAGGATAGACCAGCAAAGATTCGACGAATGGTGAGATGCTCATGCCGGCAACCCTTAAATAAGCATTAATGAGAAATATGCCCCGCCCCCCTCTCTCCTGAAACCACAAAGTGCGCATATTAACCTTCGCCTAGGTTAATAGCCATAAACCATATTCGAAATTTAAAAAAAAAAATTTGGGGGGCGTCATATTTGTTTGCATATTCTGACAGCGTGAAGCATTATTTCTTCATCACAATCTTTAGCATCGCTGGATTTCGTGTGCAAACTTGTTTTTCATGGTCATAGCTTGTCACTTTGGAAACATTGAATTTTGAAACAAAAAATAAACAAAGGTAGTAATTTAGCTAATACCTTTTTTTACTTGGAGGAAGGTCGCTAGTGTAGCATATTATCTAACCATCAGTAAACTGTAATTGCGTCAGTTTCAGTGCCAGAAGGATGTTGATGAAATGTTAAATGCATGCTATCCGTTTAACGCCCCCTCTGTCTCAATGCCGACCGTCATTGTATTCTATAGAAGGCCACTAGTCAACCAAAAGGTATTAACAAAAAACAAGCCTTGTTAAATGATAGCTTTCATATCGATTTCATGGCGGACGGATTCTTGATTACTTATCATTGAAGGAATAATTTAATACTCCATTAATTTATTTGTATACCTTCTTATCGATTTATGTATTTAGTCATTTCTCTATTCCCTTGTTTGTTCATTTTGTTTAGTTAAAGATAAATATGTGAGTGCTTGTTACTTTACCAAGACTCGGTCAAATTTATTATGATTTTGATGACTCCAGAACCTTGCAGTGCACACCAATACTTACATGCTACATGATCAACTGTTTCTGATCCTTTCCACACCTTTTCTTTCACAATGCAATCGCATTACCAGTACTAAAGTTTATCTTTAATACTCATTTCCCGTTTTCTGTTTATATACTTGTACAGGAAGTCGGACAGATGACCCCCTTGATCGACGTTCATGATCACAAATAAAATACTAATCATATATATACAAATAATGTCCCCATAGCCCTGTCATATCGTGGTTACTACAGTGTCCTCTTGTTTCGGAGTTGCAAAGTGCTTAAATAACGTAGGCATTGTAATAATTACTAAAGCCAATATCAGTTAACTATAATAACTATAAAAAGTTATGATTAAAAGTTATATTTCGAGTTATATAGGGCCAATTTTGGATGATTAGCGCTTTACAATGATATTATTAGCCCGGTCATAGGAAACAATGCAAGCCAGCGCACATTGTGTGCACCATCTCAACTCCCTGGGGAGCAATCCTCCTAAGCGGCTCATGGGCATTGAGAAGATCTTGTACATGAGGGGTCTTACCTCCTACAGGGTATTCATTTATACACCCGAGTATAAAGCATCAATAATTGTGGATAAATTGCTTTGATGAAGGTCAAAAAGGCAGTGTGAAGGGTTCGAACTCGGCATCCTATTATCAGAAAGCATGCGCTCTACCAATCTTGACAAGCCACATGCACATGAATGTGCATATAGTGCGAATTCCTGTATATACTTGTACAGGAAGTCGGACAGATGACCCCCTTGATCGACGTTAATGATCACAAATAAAATACTAATCATATATATATGCAAATAATGTCCCCATAGCCCTGTCTAATCGTGGTTACTACAGTGTCCTCTTGTTTCGGAGTTGCAAAGTGCTTAAATAACGTAGGCATTGTAATAATTACTAAAGCCAATATCAGTTAACTATAATAACTATAAAAAGTTATGATTAAAAGTTATATTTCGAGTTATATAGGGCCAATTTTGGATGATTAGCGCTTTACAATGATATTATTAGCCCGGTCATAGGAAACAATGCAAGCCAGCGCACATTGTGTGCACCATCTCAACTCCCTGGGGAGCAATCCTCCTAAGCGGCTCATGGGCATTGAGAAGATCTTGTCCATGAGGGGTCTTACCTCCTACAGGGTATTCATTTATACACCCGAGTATAAAGCATCAATAATTGTGGATAAATTGCTTTGATGAAGGCCAAAAAGGCAGTGGGAAGGGTTCGAACTCGGGATCCTATTATCAGAAAGCATGCGCTCTACCAATCTTGACAAGCCACATGCACATGAATGTGCATATAGCGCGAATTCCTGTATATACTTGTACAGGACGGTCGGACAGCTGATCGTGTATTTGTCTTTGTATAATGGGCCCTCGTCGATGATCCGAAATTAAGGTTTTCTTCACGTTATCTATATATTTCTGTTATCTATATGTTTATGTTGTCATGCGGGAGTATGATATGGGCAGGTCGAGGGTTCGAATCACGACACCGGCACTAATATCCTTTGGCAAGATATTAACCTGCACTTGCTACCCTCCACCCAGGTGTTAAATGGGTACCCGGTAGTATGCGACCATCATTGTTGGTCACAACGGTGTCGATTTTTATCCGTGGTTGGGGGGGGGGGGTGATAGGTGCCAAGATATTTTCGGCAATAGATCAAAGCAACCGAGAGGTAGAAGCGTGTGGCAGGTTGCACCCCTTCCCTTACAAGTTATTAATTTTTTCAAGTCACTCCCAATAAAGATAACATTTCAGAGAATATGGGACCCATGTGGGCTTGCACCTTGGGTTATTATCCTCTCAAGCGCGTAGCAAGGATGTTATTTTAGGGGGGGCGGTGGTGAGCACGCGAAGCGTGCGAAGCGCGCTCCCTATAGGGGTGGCTGCAGGAAGGGGGGTTTCCCCGTCCCACGCGAAGCGCGGAAGCTTTGATGTTTCATTAAATTATTGGAGAAAGAAGACGATTTGTTGTACCGTTCTCGACTCTTAATCCTTGTTTGAATGAAGTTCACCCCAGGGCCCTGGGAACGATTTTTTTCACCGGAGGTGCTGATATATATATATATATATAAATATATATATACAGGTATATATCCGGAGTAGGAAGCATTTGCAACTTTATAACCACAAATTAGTCGCATTTTCACACACTTCCTTGAGTAATATGATGTAAAATCGGTTTCTCCTACCCCCTCTAAGAGTAGGGATCTTTTGCAATTTGAGAACCACATTCGGCGCATTAATGTCCACCTGCACTTCCTGGAGAGAAAAAAAAACGAGACCTTCTGAGGTTAGAGAATAGTGATCTGTCACGGGAGGGGGTGCCGAGGGCCCGCCCCCCCTCCCCCTGGGGAAAAAAGAAGGACAAAAAAAAATATTACAACAGAAAACCCAAATTATTGTTCTGCTTCTAATGAAGCTAACTTAATATCAGGGTGGACTTCCCTCCTTGTATTCAATAATGAGCAGAAAAGTGTAATCTATTCCTTTTTCTATTGGACCATTTTTCTTCAACATGTCTCAGCAACATTTTTGTTATATTCTCTCAGCAAAATAAACCAACATTTCAAATATATATACAGGGCGTCTATAGGTTTTTTTTTTTTTTAACAAAACTTTAAAAAGTTACGCAAAACGATGTTTGAATATAAAGCTAAAATCTGACCGAACGTTGCCTGCCCCCAGATATCGATTTGCACAATCATGGATTGTATGTACTAATTCCAATTATGTTTTCACTCCGATGGATTGATTATACTCCTTAGCAGTGGCGTACCTGGTGTACTCCGTCAGGGGGGGGGGGGCAAGCGACCGAAACAAACAAAAAAGGCGATGCTAATTTTCACTTCTGGCGAGCGAGCGAGCAAAAAAAAAATCTTTAAGTAACGTTTGGTATATAAACTGGTATTGTTGCAAGTTGGGGGTGGGAACATTCACTTGTTAGCGACGTTAATTTCATTTTTTTGCAAACGAGTGTAGCGAGCAAGAAAAAAAATCACTTCTTTTTTAATAATTGCCACTTAAACTTGGTTCAATATTTGTCCCATGCAGGGCGCGGGAACAATATTGTGTTTAGGGTGATTTTATACCCATTTTAGCTAGCGAGCGAAAATACATCTTTCTCTCAATGAATTGCTATATAAAATTTGTTTCATTGTTGCAGGTCGGGGGCGGGCACAATCGTGTTTAAGGCAATGTCAATCCCATTTTGGCGGGCAGGCAACCCCCTACATTTCTCTTTGTAATGATATTGTAGCAGGTTAGTGGTTGGCACATAATTCCACGAGCTAGCGTGCGAAACAAAAAAATCACTTCTCTTTTATAGGGAAAATATGGTACATAAAACTTGGGTTCATTGTTCCATGTCAGGGACGTGATTATTAAAAGCGGTGTTATTTCTATTTTGGCGAGCGAGCGTAGCGAGCGAGCCAAAAAAAAATCACTTCTCTTTTATAGGGAAAATATGGTATATAAACTTGGGTTCACTGTTCCATGTCAGGGACGTGATTATTAAAAGCGGTGTTATTTCTATTTTGGCGAGCGAGCGTAGCGAGCGAGCAAAAATTTTGTAATGATAATTGGTTCATAAATTTCAGATTTTTTTTGTTGCAGGGCAGGGCTTACACAATCATGTCTAAGGTGATGTTAATTCCGTCTTGGCGAGCACGAACACACCAAAACTTCTTTGAATAACGTTTGGTACATAATTATTAACTGGTTGTTGCAGGTTGGGGCGGGCACGTTAACGGTGTCAATTCCATTTTGGCGAGCGAGCATAGCGAGCAAGCAAAAAAAAAAAATTCTCTTTTAATAGAAATTAATAAATAAACTTGTTTTTATTGGTGCAGGTCAGGATGGACGCAATCGCGTTTAACGCGATTCAATTCCTTTTTGGCGAGAGGGCGAAAAAACTCTTCATTTTTAATGATATTGTTGCAGGTCAAGGGTGGGCACAATTGTTTCCAAAGCAATGTCTATTCATTTTATTCGCGAGCAAGTGTAGCGAGCGAGAAAAATGAATTAGTCTCTTTTAGTAACATTTGGTACATATATTGTGTGTTATTGTTGCCATGGTTGCAGGTCGGGGCCCGTCGGGGCAGGCACAATTGTATTCTAGGCAACACTAATCCTTTTCTTTTTTCAGGGGGACGAGCAAGTTAAAAACATTTAATACAAAATAGGCTAGCAAGCAGTTCGCGCCAGCGAAGAGTTTCGAATTTGTTATATCACTTATATTTTCCTATTTTCATTTGTTTTAATTTTTCAGGGCCGTATGCGGAATATTTTTCTGGTGGGGGGAGGGAGAAAGATGCGTTAAAAGTTTTCGAAGAATCTCAAAAGCAAAAGGAGTGAAGGGAGTTCGAGCGACCTTTTGCATTTTCAAAAGTAGAATTGAAGGATTTGGTATAGGCCTACACTACATTTTCAGGAAAAAAACTGTACGTTTTCAAAATATCTGGGTCAACTGCCCCCCCCCCCCTGGTGCGTACGGCCATGGTTTTTTTTTTAATTTCCCCATTTTTATTCCTTTCCTTTTCTTTTCCCTTTTTCTTCCTTTTCTCTTCTTCTTCCTTTTTTCTTTCCTTTTTTTCCCTTTTTTCTCTTCTTTCCTTTTTTCTTCCCTTTTCCTTTTTTTCTTTTCTTTCCTTTCCTTTCTTTTCTTTTCTTTCCCCTTTTTCTTTCCCCCCCCCTGGAGCCCGTCAGGGGGCACTCTGCCCCCCTGCCCCCCATAGGTACGCCAGTGCTCCTTAGCATATAAAAAAGCTACAATAAACACACCGTTTGGAATAGTAGAATTGTAAGCAGGTAACCTTAGGTTCTTGGTTAGTGCACGACAATCAAACCTTTCTGATTATCATAATAATTAAAACACCATATGGAATAGAATCGTAAACAAGTACCTCAGGTTGTTGATTATAAAATTGTGTATGACAATCAAATCTTTCTGATTATCATGATAATTAAAACACGATATGGAATAGAATCGTAAACAGGTAACCTTAGTTTCTTGATTATGTGCATGACGATACAAAACTTCATGATTAAAATATTACTACAAACACCTATTTTACTTTCTTTTTAGGTGCTCTTTAAAAAAAAAGATTAGAGATAAATGAGGTAAAAGTAATTATAGTTGTACAGGTTAATGCACAGAGAAATTCAAGTCCATTGAATTGAAAAAGTGTATAAGCAGGCTAGGTAATGAGA